>JAWPHD010004913.1:0-175260 GCA_037043455.1 Cyrtodaria siliqua
CGTGGAAAATCCGTCAAGTAGTTACAGAGGAGTAGTCGCTACACGCTTGTACTATATAACTCCATGTAAAAAAAGATGGCCGCTGGCAGCCATGTTTAACGTTGAATCAAAATAACTTTCGACAAAGATCAACAAAATGTCATGCTGATAATTCAGAAAAAGTTATGGGAAGCCATAACCGTCAAAATGTGGATATTTACAAACCATTCAATGACAGGCCATTAATTCAACATGAAGTCATTTGATGACGTACATATCGATTCGATGCGACGTGTAAACTCGGTTCATTCGTTACAAAGTGAATTGATACGGTTCAAAGTGAAATGATACGATGTAAAATTTCAAACCATACGACGCAAAGTCATTTGATGACGTACATAAATGATATTGATCGATGCGACGTGTAAACTCGGTTCATTCGTTACAAAGTGAAATGATACGGTCGAAGTGAAATGATACGATGTAAAATTTCAAACCATACGACGCAAAGTCAGTTGATGACGTACATATTGATTCGATGCGACGTGTAAACTCTGTTCATTCGTTACAAAGTGAACTGATACGGTTCGAAGTGAAATGATCGGGCGAAAACACAGTCGTTGCGATGCAAACGCAATCCGTTCGACAGAAACTGATTTCATTACGTGCAAAGTGAAACGGTGCGACATCTGGCGGCGATATTTGCCACATCACTTGCAGGGTTATTTCCCCTACATAATATATGATAAATCAAAGTACTAAAAGTAATGAGAAGGACAGACTGTATGGATATTTGCACGATCAAATTTCCATAAATTTTACATAGGTTTAGCCAACTTGGCGATCTTTGCGACCTACCAAAATCTTAGAGGTTCAATCCCATTCCAAATATATTGTGACAAGGATTTGGCAATTCACAGCATTTAAAATTCTGATGGAAATTGTTGCAAATTATTTGGGAAAGCATCATAGATTTAAAAAAACAACAACACTCTAAGCAATTTATTGCAAAATGGTATCTGATTACATTACAAGGGCCCAAACAGGGCCCATTTTAAATCCATTGACATCCGAAATTGTTCAGGAATTCTAAAAATACCATCTATGAAAGGCCAATCATAGGTACAGGTATTCAAAATTATATCATTGCAGTATCCTGATAGGTCAGTGAGTTTTTTCCTTATATAAGTTGTACCGAAAAATGGTACCCATTCCCAATTGGCAAAAAGTAGTTTTTCCCCCAATTTTTTTGAATATTAACAAAAGAGGAAAACTATATGCTTTTACACGTAATTAAATACTACAAGAGATGTATAAATGGTAACGTAGTTTGCAAAGTATTTAAGCATACAATATTTCATGCTTGTGTTTGTAAAGTATTTAAGCATACAATATTTCTTGCTGTTGGTTAATTAAACAATTAACCTTGTCACTGTTCTTCGAGCTAGCATTTATTGAAATTCTACAACAAATTTATATTAAAACAAGCTTTATAATAAACTTTATTCATTTCTAAGTCGAATTAAGTCAATTAATTACTTGTATAAAGCGAGTAAGTCACGAAAATAAAGTATTATCGGCATTCACAAATGTCTGTACTTCGTCCCCGATGTTTTTATCGGCAATTTATCCAGTCTAACATCGATTTTCTGCATAGAAAATGCAAGAAAAAAAGCTTATTGTATTGTTGCTTGTATTGTACGCACCCCCCTTTCGGAAACCTTAAAAGAAGTAAAAAAAACTGCGTAAAAATACAAGGTAAAATACGGTAGCTAGGTAGCTAGATTTGTATTTTTTTTTTTTTAGTTAATACTACAGAAAGTTTCTTTTCAATGTGTGGGACAGACATAGAGAAGTTGAATCAAGTAGTGCCTCTTGTTAAGTTATTTGTCCCTGTAGCAGAAGACGTTTTCTAGGTTACGCCACTGAACTTGGACAAGTTCAAAACCAGTTGCATCAGACTAGACACATCAGAGTTATAGCCTTTGATTTTTTAAACAAGAAATCCGTGGATTCACATGTCTCGCCTAACGGGGGCTGGAATTAAAAATAAAACGGTCAATGATGCTTAAATGAGGTTGTAAACATTTTAGTAACTAAAAACAATGGAGTTTGCCGTTTGCTGAGATGACCGTTTGCTGAGATGACATTTAAGTGCATTTGTTTAAAAGTAAAATGCCATTCTATTAAAAACAAGCGGCTCAATGGGGCCTGTGGATGCTCTACTGGCTAAAACGGCTCCAACAGGAATAGGATGGCCTTAGATCGCTCACTTGGTAATCATGGGAAATAAGTCTGCTGTGTCTAGTCTGGCATGGGTATTTTTTAATTTGTCCCACTTCTATGAATGAAATTTTATAAAAATGGGGCGGGTGGTGGTGGGGGACGGGGTTATATTAACATTCTAAACAAATATGGTAAAGATCAAATAAAAAATGAAGTAACTACAGATTTAACAAAGGAATACAATATAGCATTTTTCAGCAAATCAAGGACCATAACCTGTCGTTACTAACAAGATCTAGCTGGTTTTCGAACTTGTCCGAAATTTCATTGATATACCGAGATTTGCACAACTAGACATCATACTGAGGCTTCCTGCCAAATTTTATAGAAAGTTTAGGAGGAGTAGCGCCGACAAGAAATTTAAATGTGAAAGTGCCATAACTCCGTCATAAATCAGCGAACTGGGAAAAAGCGCGATATGCACAACTAGACATCTTACCGATGCTTCCTGCCAAGTTTCGTCGAAATCCAACAAGGCTTTAGGAGGAGTAGAGCCGACAAGAAATTTAAAAGTAAAAATGTCAAGGGGCCGTAACTCCATCAAAAATTAACGAACCGAAAAAAATAATGAAATAAAAAAATAAAAATAAATATATATAATTTTTTTTTTATATATTTAAAACAAATTTAAACAAAAAAAATGTACAAATAATAAAAGAAAATATACTAATAATAAAAAAAAAGGCAAAACATCTGGTAAAGTTTGGTAAAGATCAGATGAAAAATGAAGGCCCTGTCGTATTAACGAGGCAAAATATAGCATTTTTTAACTAAATCAAGGGCCATAACTCCGCTGTTACTAGTCCGATCTGGCTGGTTTTCGAACTTATGCGAGCTTTCATTGATATTAACAATATGTTAAAGTTTTGTAAAGATCGGATGAAAAATGAAGGCCCTTGGCCAGTAGAGCTAAAATTCATCAGCTCCAGAAAGTAGGAAGGTCATAGATGAAATCCATTGATCCAAAAAGATGAACTACCCAAGACACAACTATGTCAAAATAGAATATGTTTTCTTCCAAAGATTAAGCTATAAATTAGGTTTAAAACATCTAGTGCATAATTATAGTTTATGAGAGAGTGATGTAAATGTAACAATTAAAGTTATCTGCCCTTTGCTTGGATGGTGAAGGTCACATCCACATTTGCTTTGTCACGTTGCAATGTACCACTCAAGATACAACTATAAGCAAAGAGTGCATACAGTTTGTGAAAAAGTGACCTAAACGCAAAAGTTGAAGGTAACAATTAAGTTATCTGCCCTTTTCTTGGAGGGTCAAGGTCACTTTCACATTTGCTTTGTCACGTTGTGATGTACCACTCAAGATACAACTATAAGCAAAGTTTAAAAGGTCTAGTGCATACAGTTTGTGAAAAAGTGACCTAAATGCAAAAGTTGAACCTAAAAAATTATTAAGTTATCTGGCCTTTGCTTGGAGGGTCAAGGTCACTTCCACATTTGCTTTATCACGTTGCGATGTACCACCCAAGATACAACTATAAGCAAAGTTTGAAAGGTCTAGTGCATACAGTTTGTAAAAAAGTGACCTAAACGCAAAAGTTGAACCTAAAAAATATTAAGCTATCTGCCCTTTGCTTGGAGGGTCAAGGTCACTTCCACATTTGCTTTGTCACGTTGCAATGTACCGCCCAAGATACAACTACAAACAAAGTTTGAAAGGTCTAGTGCATACAGTTTGTGAGAAAATGACCTAAACGCAAAACTTGAATGTTGACGCCTCCGCCGCCGCCGGAGAAGCAACACCTATGTCTTTTTTTCTTCGAATAGGCGAGACAAAAACTGTTTTCCGGCCTTAGACTATTCAAGCCAGTAGAGTGATACAGGCCCTCTTGTGCATCTTGTTCCCGGAAGACTACTTAATACACGCCACTCTGTAAATGACATAATTTTAGACATGGAAGTCATCTTGAGTGACAGTTTGGCCATGAACACAAATCACAAATCTGTCTATCCATCAGCAATTTCATAAAATAATATTCTAGTCTAGATTTGAAACAGTTTAATGACAATTGATCACAATATATTTGGAATGGATTGACCCTCTAAGATTTTGGTAGGTCGCCAAAGATCGCCAAGTTGGCTAAAACTATGTACAATTTATGGAAATTTGATCGTGCAAATATCCATACAGTCTTTCCTATCAAACCTTGCATTCTCATTACTTTTAGTACTTTGATTTATCATATATTATGTAGGGGAAATAACCCTGCAAGTGATGTGGCAAATATCGCCGCCAGATGTCGCACCGTTTCACTTTGCACGTAATGAAATCAGTTTCTGTCGAACGGATTGCGTTTGCATCGCACCGACTGTGTTTTCGCCCGATCATTTCACTTCGAACCGTATCAGTTCACTTTGTAACGAATGAACCGAGTTTACACGTCGCATCGAATCAATATGTACGTCATCAAATGACTTTGCATCGCATGGTTTGAAATTTTACATCGTATCATTTCACTTCGAACCGTATCAATTCACTTTGTAACGAATGAACCGAGTTTACACGTCGCATCCAATCAATATGTACGTCATCAAATGACTTTTCGTCGTATGGTTTGAAATTTTACATCGTATCATTTCACTTCGAACCGTACCAATTCACTTTGTAACGAATGAACCGAGTTTACACGTCGCATCGAATCAATATGTACGTCATCAAATGACTTTGCGTCGTATGGTTAGAAATTTTACATCGTATCATTTCACTTCGAACCGTATCAATTCACTTTGTAACGAATGAACCGGAGTTTATACCGTATCATTTAACTTCTAACCGTATCAATTCACTTTGTAACGAATGAACAGAGTTTACACGTCGCATCGAATCAATATGTACGTTATCAAATGACTTTGCGTCGTATGGTTTGAAATTTTACATCGTATCAATTCACTTTGTAACGAATGAACCGAGTTTACACGTCGCATCGAATTAATATGTACGCCATCAAATGACTTTGCGTCGTATGGTTTGAAATTTTACATCGTATCATTTCACTTTGAACCGTATCAATTCACTTTGTAACGAATGAACCGAGTTTACACGTCGCATCGAATCAATATGTACGTCATCAAATGACTTCATGTTGAATTAAATGGCCTGTCATTGAATGGTTTGTAAATATCCACATTTTGACGGTTATGGCTTCCCATAATATGTCCCATATCAATATCACTTATAATTTTCAAGAAGTAGTCGGTACAAACTTTCTGTTTAAAAATATATTGAATTTCCGGCCGACCTGAAATTCTGCTAGGATCAAATAGACATCAAGCGCAACATTTCTGTGAAGTTTCATGAAAATCCTTCATGTAGTTTCAGAGAAGTAGTCGCTACACATTTGTATTATATAACTCTAGGTTTACCACCACTAAATACATGTAAGCCTCTGAGGTGTAAGCCTCCGAGGTGAAATCGAATGTAGTTCCTATAAAAAAAAGTAATCCTATAATAAAAGGTAATCCCTCCTTTTTTGATGAAAACGGGCATTATAAGTAGGGGAAAACTGCCCATTCCTATTCGATTTTGTGGTTATATGTATAAGAAGCGTATTAATAATTAAGTTTTACTGGATCACTGATGAACATTTTCGAAATTTCGACTCTATGCTTACACTTTGTGAGCAATGAAAACAGTCTATCAGTGAAAACAGCTGTACCCTTGACCTGTTTAGTAAACAAACAAGAACTTTCTTACATGTCTTGTGACCCCACCTTTTCTGGTGATTTTTTTTCAAGAGGAAAATTAGTTTTCTATATGAACATTACACTGCTGCATTATCCATACTTGAGTTGAATTTGCAGCAAATCATTAATCTGTGACACTTTAACATTGGTGTCTATGGGGAAAATAATTAGTGGTATAATACCTCTATGTAAACAAAGATGACCGCTGGCGGCCATGTTTAATGTCATACCAAAATATTTGTTGACAAGGATCAACATCATGTCATGCTGATCATTTTAGAAAAAGTCCTATATCAATATCAGTTATAGTTTTCAAGAAGTAGTCGCTACAAACTTGGATTTCACATCAACATGAATTTTTGCTAGGATCAACTAGACTTCATGGGCAACATTTCTATAAAGTTTCATGAAAATCCATCTAGTAGTTTTAGAGGAGTAGTCGCTACAAAAAATTACGGACGGACGGACAGAGGACACCGCACCACGGCATAAGCTCTGCTGATCTCTGATTAGTCGAGCTAAAAACAAACAAACAAAAAAAAAGAAGAAAAAAGTGTAAGTCTGTAAAATGTTTTATTTTTATTTCAATGTTATTAATGTAACACGTTGATTTGTTATTCATTTTTAAAAAAAATTATATTCCTATTACAAAATGGGTCTTCTTGGAACTTGGAATGAAAATGAACCACTGTTGAACTATTAGGTAAGTAGGCCATATTTATACCCATGTCAGGGTTAAACTTTTTTTGTATTTTTTTTTAAATTTAATTGGAAATTATGTATTTGATGACACATTATACACACTGTCCTGCATATAAACAAAGCTTTAAAACAATTTACGAAACGCAAGAATTATGATCTTCGAGTAACGTCAGAAATATCGACAAGATCTTAGGTAACGTACATGTTACCTACTTTCGGTTTCAACACATCATCATAATTACAAATAAACACTTCCTTTAACGCCGGCAAATTCAATAGTCCGACAACACATCTACAAACTGCTTTCCCACATTATATATGAAAAATGCGTCCAAATTGTGTCTATAAGCAAATTAACACCGTACAATCCCTCTTAACAGTATTGGTGTCGAGTTGGTGTCGAGACCCCTCGCGCTCGAAATCCCATAGATTTGATAGGCAAACGGGTGAATTGGGTACAAAACGACTTTGGTATGAAGCATCCAGGGTACGAAACGTCTAATAATCCGCACGATGTTGACCCGTCTATTTTACCCACTTTTGATGACGTTTTAGCATATCCGGGGGAAAATATCAGGCAATTTCGCGGGAGAAGTTTTGTTTTCTAAAAAAAGAACCGATTAAAGTCACCCAAAACCGAAATTTCAAGATGGTAAGTGGTTAAATGTTGTATACGTTTGGTAAAATCAGTAGTAGTTGTATAAGAAAAGCTAAAAACCGGGCGATCTAGACGAGGACACACTGAACTCAAAGTCAGACCACAGGCAGAACGGCGCGTACCCTACTACCCCGCCCCCACCCTACCCCCCTCCCCCTCTACTACCCCCCTCCCCCTCTACTACCCCCTCCCTTCTATACTACCCCCTTCCCCACCTGTTTCTCTACTACCCCCCTTAAATATGTTTTCAATAAACTGTTCTACTTGGTTTTCAATGAAAAAAAAAAAATGAAAAAAAATACATACTCTCTATACCATATAAAGGTCTCTGACTCTTTAATAAAAACTGATAAAACAGCTATAGACCTCGCTTAAAGCCTGCCTGTGCTTGTATTTTTGGTCACAGCATCGTCATTCCGATTCCGAATCAATAGGGTACATATTATAACAAATAGCCACAACACTGATTTTCTTCAATGTGTACTTTATATCGCATCAGCGAAACGTTTAACCACGTTTGAAAGTAGGTCGACTTCGATCTGACCTAAGCAATGCATTTTCTAATGTACATGGTAGGGTAGTGGGAAAATATCTATCTGCGACGACTCGCATAAATATCAACGTGATCGTTGAAAGAAAACCGTTTAACAACATTCACACGGTACGAAGAAACTTCCAGGAGTAATCACAGACGCTGTAATCGAGTTCTTTCACAAACCGTTATTTGTTTTTAGTTTCGATTCACCATGTTGAATTAAATTACTGGTTTCCTTGTTACCTTTTATACTTACGATATGAAGCTGGGTACAAGGCGACCGGGAAATGAGACTGGACCAATCCGGGTGACGTATTTTCAACATGGTGAATCGAAACTAAAAACAAATAACGGTTTGTGAAAGAACTCGATTACAGCGTCTGTGATTACTCCTGGAAGTTCTTCGTACCGGGTGAGTGTTGTTAAACGGTTTTCTTTCAACGATCACGTTGCATATTTATGCGAGAGTCGTCGCAGATAGATATTTCCCACTACCCTACCATGTACATAGAAAATGCATTGCTTAGGTCAGATCGAAGTCGACCTACTTTCAAACGTGTTTAACGTTTCGCTGATGCGATATAAAGTACACATTGAAGAAATCAGTGTTGTGGCTATTTGTTATAATATGTACCCTATTGATTCGAATCGGAATGACGATGCTGTGACCAAAAATACAAGCACAGCAAGGCTTTAAGCGAGGTCTATAGCTCTTTTTATCAGTTTTTATTAAAGAGTCAGAGACCTTTATATGGTATAGAGAGTATGTTTTTTTTTCATTTTTTTTTTTCATTGAAACCAAGTAGAACAGTTTATTGAAAACATATTTAAGGGGTGTAGTAGAGAAACAGGTGGGAAGGGGGTAGTAGAGAGGGGGAGGGGGTAGTAGAGGGGGAGGGGGGTAGTAGAGGGGGGTAGGGTGTGGGCGGGGTAGGGTACGCGCCGTCTGCCTGTGAGTCAGACAGCAGAGACACTCTTCATTGTGTTTTTGTTTATCATATGCCATTCAATACAGACTGATGGGATTATGAAAGAAGACAAATAATATATCATGCAGATATGTAACTACTATATTTTTTTGCGACACTCTTCCATTATTCCTTTAATATCTAGTTATCGTCTAAATTCTTGCTCCGTATTTGGAAACATCTCCTCGGAAATCTCCACCAAAGGTGTTAAATTTCCAAATATGGAACAGAATTTCAGAGCAGGATATTTCAAAAAAGGAAACATAGTTTCACATTAAAAATGTCTCCAAAGATCCGGGACGAGACGCGTGTTGTTCTGAGTATCATGCTATAGGTATAATAAAAAAAAACATTGGAATGCTAGCTCAATTCAGGCTGTTATTCCACAGACCAGACTCTATTGTGCCCATAACGCCAGGGTTCTCCTGGCGAGAACCCTGGCGTTTTAGTTGGCGGACGGTCTTTAAACCTTAGAAATAACAACAACAAGGCTGTTATTCTCTCAGATATATGTCAGATCTGTAGTATTATAGTCAGTGTAAGACACCAACTCTAGCTTTAAGGAGTTTAAGGACTTAGGGAGAGTGCACATGGTACTTAGTCCTAGTAAATCGAGATGCAAACTTGCAACTCGGAAGTAATGTCTTTGTACTGATGACACTGTCATCTAAGATAAGATAAGCTTTATTTTGAGTCGGCAAGGCATACAACATAAACTTGTATATAACCACTTTATAATTTATTATGATCCTGCATACTTGTTTCTTAATGAGGGTTATTATTGTGATCTGTGCCGAAAATGCATGTTCACACTCAGCTGTGCCGAACATGCATGTTCACACTCAGCTGTGACCACATTCTGATGACAGTTAAACCACAAAACTTCAATTTCATGGAGGTACTTGATTAAAGGGGTTGATTCGATTTCCTCGATAATTGCATTGGCCAGGGCATTATTGCTATTTCATACAGAATTCAAAAAATGTCACAGAGTGTCACTTTGGCAGGGACTCACCTTTTTTCGGTGTCATGATTCCATGATAACTTTTCAAAGTAAATTTGCATTTGGTCCGATAATCCTGACGCTTTTGGTAAAATATACATAGGAAAGCATCTAAGTGATACTAGTCAGTAAGAGTTGTCATAGGTTGTACAATTGCTCAGTTAATTAATGATATTTAATTACCAAAAACACCAAGAATGATTGGCGGACGTGATTTTTTTACGCGATTTTTTCTAGCATTTGGTAAATTTTAATGAGATTTTCTTGATTTTAGAGCGAAAATATCACCGTGTTCAAAACATTAAAACACTTAGAATTCTTATTTTGGACCGGTTTATGTCCTGGTTGGATGTCTTTGAATAAGGATTCCGTGCCACATTTTTGTATGATGTCAGATTTGAAATAGTTTTACTGCAATCTGGAATTCAGAATTCAGAATTATTAATATTGAAGCTTATTGTATTCTTATATTTTCAGGAGAGAAAGTGTTGTGTTTTCATGGGCCACTATTATACGAAGCAAAGGTATCATTAATATATTGTATAAAATAGACCAGTTAGCTGTACTGATCAAAGATCAGCAGAGCTTATGCCGTGGTGCAGTGTCCGTCTATCTGTCCATCCATAAACTTTTTTTGTAGCGACTACTCTGAAACTACTGGATGGGTTTTCATGAAACTTTACAGGAATGTTGCCAATGATGTCTAGTTGATCCTAGCAAAAGTTCACTTTGATGTGAAATCCAAGATGGCCACCAAAGCTAAAAATAGGTTTTTAAAAAAAATGATATGGGACTTTTTCTAAAATGATCTGCATGACATGATGTTGGTCATCGTCGAAAATAATTTTGATTCAACTTTAAACATGGCTGCCAGCGGACATCTTTGTTTCCATAGAGTTATATAGTAAAAGTGTGTAGCAACTTCTCCTACTTGACGGATTTCCATGAAACTTTGCAGGAATGCTCTTGATATCTAGTTGATCCTAGTAAAATTTCAGGTCAGCGGGAGTTGACTTCTTGGAAACTGTAAGTGATATTGATAAGGCCAAATAAAATTATACCTGAGTTTACTGTAACCCGACCGACCCTCTGAAAACACCCCTGACTCCTTTTTATTTCATTAAAAAAAAGAAAAATGTTGAAAAAATAATAATGTTCATGAGATCACGGTGCAATTTTCAATTTCGCGGTGCGGTTTTGAAAGCGTGTAAATTTCATGGTATACTGTACACAGGACTGGTATAAAACAGTCAAAATGGCGTCTCCCAGTGCTGTTTTGGCTGTACAGTTTCAAAAATGTCAGCACATGGAAGCGCTAATGTTATGGCGTGCACTCTCCATAAAGAATCGATTGTTGAATTGTTTGACAAGTACCACAAACAGGTCGGTAAATGCCCCGAGTTCCAGGCCACCTGTCGTAAGTTTGTTTCTAAAACAGTACTATTAATGTGCACATGTGTACTTGCTTCTCAGCACTTAGCATTGGCATCGACTACTACTGCATTTTAACTTCTTGAAGAAGTATGCCGTTCCATAATAATTTTCTGAACTCAACCTCAATATAGGCTTATAATAACTAACATGAGAAATTTATAAATATTTATTACTTTCTGATGTTAGAGAAGTAATATACATGTAAGTAAACACTTTTGCAAAACTATTCAAATGGTCAATTAACATTTGACATTATAACTTTGAATATTTGTTCAGCTGTCTGGGAGGCAAGAACTGCTCTTGGTTACATGTATGTCATCCGCAGAATTTGACTACACCCGTGGGTCCCCCATCCTTCCTTACGGTCATATACCGGTATTCAGGAAGAGCATGGAAGTCAAGTCACTCATAACATGTCAGGCCCCACTGGAGATCACACTGTATGGAGCTGGACTGATCCCAGCCGACTCATGTACTCATTGCTGTTGGAGCTGACCCTCTTTCGGACTTGCTGAAAACATTTAAAACTGTTTTACCCCTTTCTAATAATTGCAAGTGTTTGGGAAAAAAGCCAGTTGTTACCAGGCTTTTTGGGAAACAAAAAAAACATACATAACAGGGTTCTCAATAGACGCGTTCACACGCGTTTTGACGCATGGAATTTCAATTTGACCCATTTCTGACGCATCTAATTTACGACCTGTGCGTTTTTATGACGCGCGTGTATTTGCTTCCAAGCATCAATCCAATACCTATTTACATCACAGCTGCATAAACAGTGATTGACACCTTGCCTGACGACCTTGATCGCCTCTCGACCAATCAAATTCGCTGCTGTCGCATCTTGGGGGGAAATAACCTGTCTGTAAATGGTGTCACTGTGTAATCTAATCGCTGCTATTGTGTTGATAATTTAATGATTATCTTTGAAGTTTATGATGCTTTGCGCGGGTGAAGACTATTATGACTTGATTGGATTAACTGTTTAATTGATTGCTACCGGCTTCTGATTGATTAGGGGGTTAATTAAATTGAATTGCGATAAAACAGAAGCTAGCGGTCAAACGTGTGAACAGTTAAATTGAATTGCGATAAAACAGAAGCTAGCGGTCAAACGTGTGAACAGGTAAAATCGGCAAAAATAAAATTGACTTTATTTGTGTTTGTTGATTTGTGTTGGGCCAAAAATAAAATTATGTTTGTTTCCCCTTCCTGACCCATGCAAAAAAGGGTTGGGTAGGTAGGTAGGTAAAATATTTTTTTTATTTCATTTCTTTTATTTGAGATCAAAACTGGAATACATGCTACCTATAAGACACATTTAAGACCAAAAAAAAAAAAAAATTTTTTTTTTCGCCAGTGTCGAAAAAATAATTCGGGTCGCGGCAATTTCGATGGGTCGGTCGGGAAGGGGAAACAAACATAATTTTATTTTTGGCCTTGTTCGTTAATTTTGTTTTACGCACGTTTTAAAGAATAAAGAAATATAGTTTTAATGGGGATAATTTAAATATTTATAAATCGGCGAAATGTACATAAAAAGAGCGTTTTTTAACCTGGGTTGGCATTCAGTCAAAACTTACCGGACATTACACATTGTGATATTTTGCGATTACGGACATTGTTTGTGCTGTCGAGTAACGGACTTTATTAATTCATGTATGTTAAATTCACAAATAAATGGCGCAAAGAAGTATATTTTCGTCTATTATATAATATTATAGAGTGTACTATACTACAGAATTATTTTTTGAAATAAATAAAATGAGAATAGATTTCTTGAGAATTAAACGTACATTAAAGATTCACTGTCCTTTGTTTTCTTGTTTAATGTTCCAAATATACATACGTATACAATTGGTGCAAACAGAGATTGTGTTATAATAACACCAATAACTTATAATATTTACAAATGTGGACCCCAATTTATAAAACATCCTTACATAACTTTGGAATCTTTGACATAATGACACATTATTGTAAAATGGAATAGTAGTTTTTTAAGTTCACATGTATATATATTCTTGCACACCTTTCTTTGTAATACAATATTTACAGAATTCACTACAATTAAAGTTATTAAAGGATGTTTTGTAAAACGGCGTTTCGATTTGTTCGATTTATATTTGACTCTTGCTTTTTCAATTTTGACCCTTGAGATTTTTGAGTCAAGAGTCATATGACTCATTACTTTTAAAGTCTATTGAGAACCCTGCACAATTTCATATTGTTATCTATTGTAGTTTTTAAAATACCACATTTTCCCATTCATCAAAGCTCATCGCCACCTTAAATGTAACTTCGTCAAAAAATAAAATGCCTACCTACCCTATTTTTTTTCAGCAATGTTACAGTAAACACAGGTATAATTTTATTTGGCCTAAGGGACTTTCTGTAAAATGATCAGCATGACATGATGTTGGTCCTTGTTGAAAATCTTTTGATTCAACGTATTTAAAGTAGAGCATCCCTGCGCATTTAGATGAAAACCCCTGATGTTTTACTCAAATCTGCATTGCACTCATTGGGGAAAGTGTGTATTAAGACCTGGGTCATTGATTAGGTAGTTGGGCGTGAGTACACAAAACCTGGCAGAAAAAAATCCAATAAAGTAAAGTTTAAAAGGTTGTAACTTTTTTTATTTCTTGATAGAAAGGTGAAGATCTAACCAATCATACTGTACATCTTCTTGGATCTTCCACTGATTGGTTTAAAAGTTCTCTGATGTCAAAGTTGACCTATTTTTATCACAGTTTTTCATTGGTCAGCAGTGGGAATTTTCCAATGAGATTTTATTTATGCATAGAACAGGGCTTCATGAATCATTCACAACAGGTATTTTCTGAAAATGTCAACTTATGAGCCAGTAAAAAGGAAAGTAGCCTGGGCCCTGTTATGCAATGGTATGATCCAAGATGGCTGACATTGAGTTTCACTGATCAACACGTACCTGATTATTATTGATTTTTCCAATTATGAATATATACAACAACAAATCAGTCGAGATTTTTGCTTAAAATTAACAATAAATAATAGATTTATCAGAATATTAATTATAAATAGTTGAATTTTAAACAATTTTGACATTAAAACTGTACTTTATGATATAAAATACATTGAGTCAGATAGGAGATTTCCAATATGCCAAAACTCCGACCTCACTAACAAGAGTTATATAGTAAAATGTGGTAGCGACTACTCCTCTGAAACTACTTTACAGATTTTCATGAAACTTCATAGGAATGTTGCACTTGATGACTAGTTGATCCTAGTAAAATTTCAGGTCGACCGGAATTCAAGATGGCCCTGACACTGAAAATATATTTATATATTTTTAAAAAACAAGTTTGTAGCAGCTACTTCTTGAAAACTATTAGAGATATTGATAAAGGACTTTCTCTTATATGATCAGCATGACATGTTGTTGGTCCTTGTTGAAAATTATTTTGATTCAACATTAAACATGGCTGCCAGCCGCCATCTTTGTTTACATAGAGTTATATTAAGTTATATAAAATCCTCTGAAACAGTTTAACTACTTGACAGATTTTCATGAAACTTCACAGAAATGCTGATCTAGCTACCAAAATCTATCAGAAGAGATTCAAGGTCATTTACCTCTTGTTTTATAGTTTAATTTTGCCTTTAGTTGGCGTGTTAGTTTCTTTAAAGGTTAAATGGACATAACCTTAAACTTAAAGAGAGATTGACTGCAATGGTCCGAAATATAAAAAAAACATGAAATCTTCTTCTTCAAAGTAAGAGTAGAAATCCATAATCTAGTAAGCCTAGTAATCTGTGTAAAAACTGGTAAAACAGCTGACAGCAAGACGGCTATGTTCAGACGAACCATTTACGTGCTGTTGGGATCTAATGTTTGTAGGGTGGGGATTCGCTTGTTTATAATTGTATAATGTTAATAATATGTTTACAGTAAAAACTCATTGAGTTTTTTCCAGAACAAACTATCAAATTTCAGCAAAACTTGTAAATGCGAGTTTAAATTTTCGCTCACAAAAAACTGCGAGTGCATCTTTTATGTACCAAGTTAACTTGATTGGAAGATTGATCAAATAATGAAACAGAAAAATAAAAGGAGTTGATATTTTTTGTCATTTACAACACAATCTTATAAGTATGACTGGGGAAAAAATGCCAGTAAGAATGCAATTTTGCAAGTTGAAAATATTTGCAATTTGGTAAAAAAAAGTTATATTATACCCCTGTATTAGCACAGAAATAATAAAATGTCCAGAACATATGTCATTCAAAGTTGCTGATTGTTCACTTAGGGCTATTCCATTGAAACATACCTAGGACCCCAGGAAGGCAATTTAATAAACATCTATGGGTGAACCCTGTTTTATGGAATTTGGTTCTTTAAAACTCAATTTTGTTATCTGTGGGTGGGTGTTCAGTTTTAAAAGTGCCTTCCTGGGGTCCCATGTATGTTTTCCTGGAATAGCCATTATCAGCTATAGGTTTTAGAAAAGTTTGTTGGATTTATATTTGCTAACATAATTTCTAATTCATAGTTGTTCGGATGGTACATAATTTCGGATATATATTTTTTTTTTTTACATAATCAAAAATATATATACTGTATATTTATAAATACAGATATAAAGTATATTTCTATTCATTATTTAAGGTGTAAGGAGTTCCTGGAATCCTACTTTTAAATGAATTCTAGTCTAGGCTCCTAATTCTTTACTTGGAGAAAGTGGTGACAAAAAGAAAAAATATAGCCAGAGGAGGCTCTGATAGTCTCATAAAACCTGATTAAAAATTTGGCTCCAAGTTTAGCTCCAGTTTCACCAAGTCGGCTCTGATTATTATCGTTTGGCAAAAGTGCTAGTACTCTCCTTTGCATTGGTTATAAATTACTAGTCTATGTAATATTCTATTCTAACATATTTTAAACGAAATGGTAAATAAGTCCGCTGACCAGGGAGCATAAAGTGGTAGCAAAAAGAAAAATATAGTCAGAGGAGGTTCTGAGTCTGACTAATACATACATAACAAAATTAATGTGTGCTATAAAAGTGAATAAAGACACATTTCCAATAAGAAAAAAATATTGGACCTTCCCATTTTAAATCAGGGCCGGTCCATTTCAAATCAGGGCCTGTCCATTTCAAATCGGGGCCTGACCATTTTCAGAAGCAACACGCCCTTGGCCTGTCTCTTAAAATAATTTTCTTTGAGCACTGAACATAATTTAATTTTAATGAATTAAATATATTTTTTTCTTGGCATAAATCTTTTAGGGTTGGCCCTTAAAGCGACACTGTCCGTAAGTAGGGAGGCATTGAGCTTAACCAAGTAACTGTCTGACTTTTATTCAGTGAAATGTATTCATGAAAACATGAGCATAGACCCAAATAAGTCTAGTAATATATTCGTGAGTTTGGAAAAAAAAGAAGAGAATTTTTAATTATTGTTTGCAAACAATGCAGGTCCCACAATATTTAGTTTCGGCTGATCACGCGACAGCCACTAGCGCATTAGGTTTTCTACATAGTATGTATTGCGTGATATAAATGGCCCGCTTAGCTCAGTTGGGATCGCTTTCGACTATCGCGCTCTCACTATTGCTACCAACGAGTGCAATTTTAGTTTGGGCTGCAAATTCAAACTCCCAAAGAGGTACGTCTTTTTTTTGTGCTGCTATTGAATTCCGTCAATCAATCTTGTTTTTATTTAGTAGATATTCAATAATGATAAGTGTTTATTGGTTTTCAACGTAATTATTTTGTGCTTTATAAGCTAAAAGTTACGGACATTGGCCCTTTAAAAACGGGTTTGGTTGGGAAACCAGAACCGAACATATGTTATTTGGCCTTATACATGTATGTTATAATGGTAAACTGAGTGTTTACATTGTTTTCAGTGTGTGAAGAGTGAAATGAAAGACAGGGTCCTGCAGTATTTTGTCCATTATAATGGCTGGAACAAAAAGTAAGTTTTTTGCCACCTTTTCGAAGTAAAAAATGATACGTAGGTATCACTTTGTCCTCATCCCGCATTATCTTCCTGCTTCAGGCCCATTTTATCCCCTGTCAATAAGTGTGTTGTAGGTGTGGTTTCATCTCGTCATACACTATACAAAATCATTCATAAATAATAAAAAAGTAGCATATATAGATATAAAAATGAGTAAACATGAGACAATTTTCAATCAAACAGTGTTAAAACCAATTTCAAGTGATTTCGGCTTTTATAGCCTTAACATTATTCGGGATACAGACGAATGTATAAAAACACGAAGGTATGAAATAATAATAATTTCCGACAGAATTTGTCAAAAATGTGAAGCAGGATTATAGTGTTGGGAATCAGCTGAAAATTCATGATCGATCATCAGAACATTTAACCGACCGATGATCGATCATTAATCGATTAAACATGGCTGCTATGAAAGACAAATGTAAGCATTTTCCAAACTATAATGAAGAAAATAATCACATTTCAAGTATGTTCTGGTAATAAAGGAACTGAATGAAACTGACCAACATATTTTTAAAAAAATAAGTTGTGATATTACCCACTATAAATATGTGATAACTTGTTGCAAAATTACAGCTCATTTTATTTTCTTGTATATTTTAGTACAAGAGAATGATATAAGCCATAACTTTGAACAACCGAGTAAAGTCGATTATGAAAAATTGTAATCGATTAATCAGATCAAAGGCATAACTGATCGATGAAATCGATTAATCGGAACAACACTAAGCAGGAATATATTGTTATATACACTTAATAAATTATATATACACTAGAGCGCTCTCTCTAAAGGAACAAATACATTATATCTAGAGCAAACTATTTACCAGACTGCACTCTGCTCTTTTGAAATGAAACACCTGCGAAATCATGTTACTGCATCGAAATCATGTGATCATGTTTTCTCTGAATTATTCAGTTTATAGATTATGTAATAAAATACAAATTTCCATTACAGCTGGGATGAGTGGGTGCCGGAGACCAGGATCTTGAAATGCAATGAAGCTGGGCACCAGAAACAGAAAGAACTGATGAAAGCCTTGTAAGAGTTTCCACTTAATGTTTAAAGCATGACTCGATGATGATTGTGTATTTTATTGTAATCAATATTTTATTCTTAACCTGCTACATGTATATAATGGACTGTTCTTTCTTTGAATTAAGACCATTCCATTTATTCGAAAAAGGGGTGTTTTGTGGGAAATGACATTCCCTGATCTGGGTTTACAATGGACGCAAAGGCTATTATAATCATGCTAATAGCAGCTTAGAGGGTTAAGGGTTAAATCTAAAAATAGGTCCATGAGGACAGGTATCAAGAGCTTACGGCAAAACATTTTGTCTTGTTCTTTATTGTACCCCTGCAAACAAAGATTGAGGGGGTATATGGGAGTCGCTCTCTCAAATGGTTTACCGGTCGGTCTGTTCAAAATCTTGTCCGCACTATTTCTTCATAACCACTCAATGGATACAAAAAATTATGAGAAGCATCAGCATGAAATGGAGATGTACAAATCTTTGTCTCGTTCCGATTTGATGATTTTTTTTACTATGGCTCTTTGAATATTTTCACACAAAAATCTTGTTCACGCTATTTCTCCATAACTCCTTGATGGGTTTTCACTAAACTGTATGAGAAGCATCAGTATAAATTTGAGATGTGCATTTCATCGTCTCATCCGGGTTCATGGATTTGTGATAGAGTTGTGGCTCTTTAAATATTTTCACAAACAAATATTGTCTGGGCTATTTCTCTTGATGGTGATGGATTTTCACCAAACTTTGTGAAAAGCATCAGTATTGGAGATGCTCATCTCATTGTGCCGGTTCCAGTTCGTTGATTTGCTCCATAACCCCTTGATAGATTTTTATATATAGTTGCAATACTTCTGCGTTCATCCCTCAGAATATATCACATTCTAGAAATGGTTTTTAAGACATATATTCATATATATAATTTTTCACTACGCTATGACAATCTTGACCAATATCAGTGGTCTTTCCGAAACTGCCTTTCAGCTGTGACATCACAAGGGTGTAGATGCTGGTAAGACCAGTGGTTAATGAACCTGTGACGTCACAGTTTGCAGGCAGTCTGAAGATGGCTGCTGGTCATTGTCAATACTGACATTAAGTAAGTGAAAGATTAATGGATCTGTCGTAAAAAGAAGTTTACTAGAAAAATGTTATATTCTCATAAGCACAGTATTTAATAGTCCATCTAAATACAAACACTTGATTATGACTATATTTTTATATTATTTGTTTAAGGTATTAAACAAGAAATCTGTTTTCCTTTGAATGTACTTATTTAGCTACTACATGTTGTGTATGATCTGTTGTATAGTGATCCCACTCCCCTACATGCTTGTAGTTTTACGTCATGTTGTACAATCTCGGCCAGACCGTCACTGTTTGGAATTTCACCTTAAATGGATCTTAATATAATGAAACGTTCATCAAACGGACAATTTAGTTTTGCTTTATGAAAAGAAAATGGATATTTTTGTCTTTGTCTATGCAAAAGTTTCCTTCTGGTCAACAGTTTGCCATTTTTGAGTATTCCAAAATTGTCTCTCTTAGAGATGTGATATATTTAGACAAGATCTATATATTAAGACAAGATATATTGTGTAAAACATCTACAAGATGGACCCGTGCAATCATTTTATAGCAAAATATGTCATAGAATACCACCCAAGTTCATGAACTGAAGAAACTATACATTACTTCTGTTCTTTTCTGTTCTTATTGTACATTTATTATTATATGCAGCAAAAATGATAGCGAATAGTTTCATACTATTTGTGTGATTTTCAATCAATACTCTGTTCATTATGAAAGAATGGATCTATGGTCTTAAAATATAACACCTTTTAGAACATTTTCACTCATTTCAAACTGAGATTCCATATATGATGGACTTGGACGAGATGTTGCAAATATTTCATAATGTCATATTTAAGATAACAGTCTTAGGTTTATAAATTTAATATGAAATAATGGTTACAAAATTAAATGTTTATTTTGACACATAATTGGATCTACATGTACATAGATTTAAAAATCACTATTGATCATTCTGGTGTAATGGTTAGAACCTCAGTTCAATAATCCAGGGATCGTGCATTCTATCCCAGCCAGGCCCAGTTAATTCTCAAAAACACCCGACCAGTCCTTCGGAAGAGACTCTAAACTGAAATTTTGTTACTAAGACCAAATTTTGATGAATTCTCGAAATACTTAAAAAGCATTTCACACCCGACCAGTCCTTCAGAAGAGACTCTAAACTAAAATGTTCTTACTAACACCAAATTCGGATTAATTCTCGAAATAATGAAAAAGAATTTTACACCCGACCAGCCCTTCGAAGGGGAAGAGACTCTAAACTGAAATATGTTCGTTAAAATGCCCAGTGCAATACAGCAAGGATAAATAAATGCTTAAACATACACTGTCCATTCAAATTGGAGTTTTACTTTTAGGTATTACAAAGCATAACAGGATCAGGGCGTATTTAAGTGGAGCCGAAATTCGGCATAGTCCTAATTACAAAAACTCTTAATTTTTTTTCCAATTCTGCAGAAAAAATTCCTGATCTGAATTTTTTTTATAATGAAAGTGACAGACTTTATAAAGTTTGTGTGTCGCTGTCAAAATAAATGCTAAATTCAATACTTGATCGATATTATACCTAAAACATACATTCAAAAAACATTCCCCTAAATATGCAAAACCACGCTATTTTTTGAGTCAGTTTTGACAGTCGCGCTCCCACACACCCAACACCCCAAATCAGCACTAATGATTCCTCCCCCCTACCCCCCACAATCCACTCTCAAGATTTTCCCCTCCAAAATCAGCAGGCCTAGGCCTTTTCCCAATTTCCCTGAAAAGAAGCCCTGAAGATGACATGTTTCATAATGATAAATCAAACCATATTGCTATTACATTTTTTCGTTGTCAAGAATATAATTTAAAATCACTTTTTGGCTCATTCATCACATCTGCATGCCACTGTAGAGGCAAGTTAATCCTTTGTTTTTCAGAAAATCGTCGAAGGCGAAAGAAAAAGAGAAGGAAAAGGAGAAAGATAAGGAGGAGAAAGAGAAGGGGTATGGTAGACTGTTTATTTGCTTGATAATTTGTAAGCTTACAGCTCTAGCAGCATGTAGGTTGATTCATTCTCAAATGTTGGAGTTATTAACCGGACATAAAAGCACTTCGTTTTTACCTTTGACCTCTGTGATCTTGACCTTGGAGCCACGGACCTGGATTTTGCGCGTGACACATCTTGTTGTGTCAAGTTATTTGAAAATCCGTCCAGAAATGTCAGAGTTATTGACCGGACACAATTGTACGGACGGACGGACTGACTGGCTGACGGACAATGCAACTACTATATGCCACACTTCGGGGGCATAAAAACTACTAATGGATCTGCAAATTGGAAACTGCTGGGTAATACAAGGCCCTATGATAAGTTGAGGATACATTTCGGGGAGCATCCATCGGTTCTGTTGCTGATAAATCAGTAAATTTTCATATTTATATATATGATGCTACTGGCTGTGTGGATACAATCCCTTTAAGGTGCGATTCGAGGTGACTAGATTAGAGGGGGGGGGGGGTTTATAGGATTATATTCAAACCGATTACCGCACTGCGGATGAAGTCCTGAAAAATCAGGAGGGCACCTGCCGAATATCAGTGATGAATTCGAAAAATACGAAATGACGTCAGCATGTCATTGAACCTTCATTGCAGTCCCATCAGTAGTTCTAAAGGTATGCACCGGACAAAAATTCTAAGTATAAAATTACAAAGGGCATTAACTCTAATTTGAATGATGACATAGTTACAATTCTTACACACTGCACTTCCGCTCATAGCCCTCTATCATTGTGTGAAGTTTCATTGCAGTCCCGTCAGTAGTTTTGAAGTTATGCTCCGGACAAAAATTCTAAGTATCAAATTACAAAGGGCAATAACTCTAATTGGAATGATGACAGAGTTATGGTTCTTGTACTCTGCACTTCCTCTCATTGTCCTCTATCATTGTGATGAAGTTTTATTGCAGTCCCATCAGTAGTTTTGAAGTTATGCTCCGGACATATAGTGTTACCCTTGTCCGTCCAGACGTACCGACGTTCGTCCCGTTTTTACATTCAAGTTTTTTACATCAAAATGTCCATTTCTCCAACATCAGATGCCTTAGAGCTTTCAAACTTTACAAATGTTAACTGCATGACAGCAATATGTTCCAATGAAAAGTGGGTCAATATGAATTACCTTGACCTACCTTTGGCACTTTGTTAATTTACATTCAAGTTTTACATTTAATTTTTTTATTAACTCAGTTTTTCAGATACCAAAAACCATACAGTTTCCAAACTTCATACACACATCTGTATGACAGCAATATGTTCCTACCCAAATCAGGTTAATATAAATGACCTTGACCTACTTTTTACACTGTTAATGTACATTAAAATTTTACATTGACGTTTTTTTTAGATCACCTGAGCCGAAAGCTCAAGGTGATCTATTGGGATCACTCTTCGTCCGTCGTCGTTAATTTTTGCTTCAAACCACCTCCTCAGCAACCGCTTGGCCAATTTTGACCAAACTTCACATGGATGATCCTTAGATGAATGTTTTTTAGATTTGTTAAAATTAGGTCAGCGTGACATCCAAGATAGCCACCATCGAACCTTAAAAAATCTTCCTCTCAAGAACCGCTGGACAGATTTCGACATTTTTTCTTTTAAAATGATCGCCAATGCACTATTAAGTTTGTTCAAAAATGGCCGTGCTCCGGTGGTCCAAAGTTTGTATATTGAGATTTTGCATGTTTTTCATAGACTTTTATAGGAAAAAACTTTAAAAAATCTTCTTTTCTGAAACCACAAAGCACAGAGCTCTGTATATTACAAGTAGCATCAGCTACTGGTCCTCTACCAGGTTTGTTTAAATGGTGACCCTGGGATCAAATTTGGCCCTGTCCCAGGCGTCAAAGTTTTACATAGGGAAAAACATTTTTCTCTCTACAAGAGCCAGAGGTTTAATAGTTTGCATTTACTATGAGCTTATGGTCCTTTACCAAGTTTATTCAAATGGTGACCCTGGGGTCACATTTGGCCCTGCCTCAGGGGTCAGATGTTTTACATAGACTTGTATAGGGTAAAACTTAAAAAATCTTCTTCTCTAAAACCACAAGCACACAACTCTCATTTATTAGCCCTGGGGTCACATTTGACCCTGCCCCAGGGGTTACACTCTAGCACCTTCATTTTGTATTCGATCTTTACTAAACTTTGTCATTGTCTTTATAGCAATGTTGTTAACACAACAGAGGCCACATTTTTTGAACAATCTTAACCAAACTTGCACAGATTGTATATGACCACAGATTGTATATGACCACAGATTGTAAATGACCTACTTCATACACATCTATATGGCACCATTATGTTCCTACCCAAATCGGGTCCATATAACCTGCCTTTTAATATTACACTTAACATTTTGTTACTCCATTTTGTAAGCAACTGATAACCCTTTAGCGGGGCATTTGGGTCCCTTGGACACATTTTCTAGCTTGTTTATCATCTGATTTTGATAATTTTTTCAACTTTTTCAGAACTCGCAATAATAAGGAGCATTAATCAACACGTGGTGTGTATCGACATGCAACATTCAATTTACTCCTTTTAGCTTTAAAACTAAAAGCATTAAAACTCACACTAAACAGAAGAGTACTATTTTGTTTTAGCTCAAGTGAGTATTAGAACCCAAGGGCTTATAGTTTTGTGATTTCTGGCTCACCATCGGTCCAAAGTTCGCCAATCGTTTTTAGCTCTACTGGCCAAGGGCCAGCAGAGCTTATGGGATGGTGTGTTGTCCGTCTTCCGTCGTCCGTCCGTTAACTTTTGCTTGTGTACACTCTAGAGGCCACATTTCTGACGCAATTATCATGAAACTTTGTCAGAATGTTTGTCTCAATGAAATCTCGGTCAAGTTCAAAAATGGGTCATGTGGGGTCAAAAACTAGGTCACTAGGTCAAATACTTGAAAAAACTTGTGTACACTCTAGAGGTCATATTTGTTACCCAATCTTGATGAAACTTTGTCAAATTGTTTATCTTAATTATATCCTGATCAAGTTCGGAAATGGGTCACATGAAGTTAAGAACTAGGTCACTAGATCAAATATTGGAAAAACCTTGTGTACACTCTAGAGGCCATATTTTTGACCCGAGCTTGATGCAACTTTGTCAGAATGTTTGTCTTAATTATATCTTGGTCAAGTTTGAAAATGGGTCACATGGGGTTAAAAACTAGGTCACTAGGTCAAATACTTGAAAAACCTTGTGTACACTCTAGAAGCCGTATTTTTGACCCAATCTTGATGAAACTTTGTCAAAATGTTTGTCTTAATTATATCTTGGTCAAGTTCAAAAATGGGTGACCGGTCACATGGTGTTAAAAACTAGGTCACTAGGTCAAACTTTGGAAAAACCGTGTGTACACTCTAGAGGCCATATTTTTTACCCGATCTTGATGCAATTTTGTCAGAGTATTTGTCTCAATTATAGCTTGCTAAAGTTCGAAAATGGGTCACACAGGGTCAAAAACTAGGTCACTAGCTCAAATACTTGAAAAACCTTGTGTACACTCTAGAGGCCATATTTCTGACCCGATCTTGATGAAACTTTGTCGAAATGGTGTCTTAATTATATTTTGGTCAAGGTCGAAAATGGGTCCCATGGGGTCAAAAACTAGGTCACTAGGTCAAATACTTGAAAAACCTTGTGTACACTCTAGACACCATGTAGTACGACTCGATTCATCAATGGTATAACAGCCAGTAGAGCGTTCACATGTTAACATTTTGGTTCACGTTTCTATTTTTCCTCTTTTTAAAAACCGTTTGACCTAACGCTTTGACGCATTTCACTCATGTTCATGATCGTTACATGATTCCGTGTAACCAGACCATAACCCTGTCGTGTATGGTGAGAAATATTATCAACAGTCACAAGTGATTTTTGGTGGGGGCTATTTTTATAGCCGTTAAACTTATTTTTTCATATTTGCAATGGCAAAACATACATTTTCCCCAATTTTGAGACAATAATTCCCAATTGAAAAAGAGAAAGTGTGACAATAGTGTGTACAAAATGCCTTTAAATGAACTGTTGATCTTGGTGGCTTGTAAACTATAACCGATACAATTATGAAATGAAAGTTTTACTGTGTACTTTTATTCCAATTTTTATAAAGAATCGCCAATTGTGACGGTATGCGTTATATTCGCAAAATATTGGGGAAAAACACTGAGGCAAAATCACCATTGACCTATAGAAATCCATATTCTGCACCAGTCCACTGATGGTCCTTCTTGTATTTTTAATCTGCTACATATATATAATGGACTGTTCTTTCTTTAAATTAAGACCATTCCACTTATGTGACAAAGAGGTGTTTTGGGGGAAAATGACTGATCAGTAGCCAAACATTGTAAACCCTGATCAGCCTGCGAGTTACTCACAGGCTGATCTGGGTTTACAATGAACGCAAAGGCTATTATAGTCGCGCTTAGCAGGTTAAGGGTTAATGTTTATATTACAGTCTCAGTATAAAAATAATCTCTTGAATTCAGTGGACCCGGAGTATCGCTTGGAAAGAAAGAAAAAAAGAAAGACAGAGAAGCGAGGGAACAGTCTGAGGTTGCCAAAAGTAAACAGAAAGGTACACATGCTCTGTTTTACTTTTAAAAAATCACCTTTACCTGGGTCACATGTTTACGTTTTTAGGCACAATATATATAATCAGAGCTGTAGATAGTTATTGAGTATTTGTGAATACTCATCGGATTCAAAATGAATGAGTAACAAGGAACTTGTTCAGATAAACAATTTCTTTAAATAGTTCATGCTTTCAAAATGGATGTGAATTAATACATTCTAAAAGAAACAACTATTATGATTAAATGGAAGTAAGTAAAAAACAAAAGTACTGTATGACCTTAACATTGGACACATGCTTGGAACAATTTTCGTCATGTAATGAATGAATGAATGGTATTTTACGGCATGTCGACACATAAATAGGTCATATTATGCGCAAAAACTGACGAAAGATGAAGAAATTTAATGTTAATATATAAAGATAAAACTATTAAAAAATAAGGGATGATATGGTAGTAATATAAACTATATATGTAAATCAACAAATGCCCGTCAACTGGTATATAAACATCATGTAAATGTGGAATAAACTGTTCCACAGGACAATACATACATATATAATACTCATGACTTCTAAAAGTTTAGAGTATTTGTAGTAAGTTGATGAGTAATGATACTCTCAATTTTAACTTAGGGTTTCTGTAAAAAGGAGTACGAGTGAAATACTCAAAAACTCAGCTTACCTACAGCTCTGATATAATGATTTTGAAGGTTTCAGAATATCAGTCTTTATAAGTTAACTTCTCAGTAATAGGAATAATGTTAGAATGTAGACAATAATGAAGAATAAAGGAATGGTGTTTTTTAACCAAGTGATTCATAAGGATCAAATCAAATATTTTCTCTAACAAGCAAACAGTGCAGTCAGATGAGAATATAAATATACATCAAGATACCACTAAACCTATTACATCATCCGCTGAGTGAGCGTGTTCAATGTCTAGTAATCCATCGTCAGTTATGTAAGTTTTACATGCAGCATGACCAGTTTGGAACTCAGGAGTTATATAGACAATCAAATGACAGCTCTGGCAATATTGAGGTCATGTGACATGACCGGTTTGAAATTCTGGGAGTTATATGGACACAATCAAATGACGGCATTGGCAATATTGAGTTCATTTGACATGACCAGTTTGGAACTCAGGGAGTTATACGGACACAATCAAATGACAGCTCTGGCAATATTGAGTTCATTTGACATGACCAGTTTGGAACTCAGGGAGTTATATGGACACAATCAAATGACGGCATTGGCAATATTGAGTTCATGTGACATGACCAGTTTGGAACTCAGGAGTTATACGGACACAGTCACATGACAGCTCTGGCAATATTGAGGTCATGTGACATGACCGGTTTGAAATTCTGGGAGTTATATGGACACAATCAAATGACGGCATTGGCAATATTGAGTTCATTTGACATGACCAGTTTGGAACTCAGGGAGTTATACGGACACAATCAAATGACAGCTCTGGCAATATTGAGTTCATTTGACATGACCAGTTTGGAACTCAGGGAGTTATATGGACACAATCAAATGACGGCATTGGCAATATTGAGTTCATGTGACATGACCAGTTTGGAACTCAGGAGTTATACGGACACAGTCACATGACAGCTCTGGCAATATTGAGGTCATGTGACATGACCGGTTTGAAATTCTGGGAGTTATATGGACACAATCAAATGACGGCATTGGCAATATTGAGTTCATTTGACATGACCAGTTTGGAACTCAGGAGTTATATGGACACAATCAAATGACAGCTCTGGCAATATTGAGGTCATGTGACATGACCGGTTTGAAATTCTGGGAGTTATATGGACACAATCAAATGACGGCATTGGCAATATGGAGTTCATTTGACATGATCAGTTTGGAACTCAGGGAGTTATACGGACACAATCAAATGACAGCTCTGGCAATATTGAGGTCATGTGACATGACCAGTTTGAAATTCTGGGAGTTATATGGACACAATCAAATGACGGCATTGGCAATATTGAGTTCATGTGACATGACCAGTTTGGAACTCAGGGAGTTATACGGACACAATCAAATGACAGCTCTGGCAATATTGAGGTCATGTGACATGACCGGTTTGAAATTCTGGGAGTTATATGGACACAATCAAATGACGGCATTGGCAATATTGAGTTCATTTGACATGACCAGTTTGGAACTCAGGGAGTTATATGGACACAATCAAATGACAGCTCTGGCAGTATTGAGGTCATGTGACATGACCGGTTTGAAATTCTGGGAGTTATATGGACACAATCAAATGACGGCATTGGCAATATTGAGTTCATGTGACATGACCAGTTTGGAACTCAGGAGTTATATGGACACAGTCACATGACAGCTCTGGCAATATTGAGGTCATGCGACATGACCAGTTTGGAACGCAGGAGTTATATGGACACAGTCACATGACAGCTTTGGCAATATTGAGTTCATTTGACATGACCGGTTTGGAACTCAGGAGTTATATGGACACAGTCACATGACTGACAGCTCTGGCAATATAGAGGTCATGTGACATGACCAGTTTGAAACTCGGGGAGTTATATGGACACAATCAAATGACAGCATTGGCAATATAGAGGTCATGCGACATGACTGGTTTGAAACTTGGGGAGTTAGATGGACACAATCAAATGACGGCATTGGCAATATAGAGGTCATGCGACATGACTGGTTTGAACAAATTGCAAAACATACTAAAATGATTTCACAGTATTTGCTTCCTTTAATGTCAAACACTTATTATAAGATATGTGAGACATGTAATAGCAGGGATGGAAACTAACGGTTACCCGTTCGCCCGGGACGACTTAATTTCAAGCTGAGTAGATTTCATAAGTCGGTAGTCCGCCCGGGCGACTAGCTTTTTCGACAAGCTAAAGTCGATTTCTTCGGCATTATTTGTCAATGCGGGACGAATAACTTTTCAGTAGAAAACAACAACAAAGAAAATATTTCTTACATCATTTAAGCGATTAAATGCAGTAAATAGTCGCAACTCTGTTTATTCAACGATAAAATGCAATTTAAGTCAACCGGATATTGGGAAATTGACGCATTTCCGTTTTGGGACATTCTAAAATGCGGCTCCCGTTCTAATTTCAGGGAGCGCGAACGTTGCGGTATTTGATGTTATACAAATAACACTTTCACGGGGGAATCTTTAAGGGCACTAGTCAGCTTTTAGGTGACTGGGGCCAGGGCCTTCAGGAAGGGGAATTGCAAAAAGTATGCTGTTTTCCTGTATTGTAGTTTAACATTTTCTAATATATATATTTTATTTTTTTTGTAAGAGGGGAATTTTTCACAGGAAATGGGTGAAATATATACCATGCCAGAGTAACTGTAATGGCCATGATCAGACTGTAGTGAACTATAGAATATAAATATGCCTACCTACCGACCCTAGAGCATGCACTAGGAAACACACCTATTTTTTTGTTTGGCATAAATAAAGTAAATTTGTTAAAATCATGTTTGTTAATGTGTTTGTTAGTGTGTCCAAAAGAAAAATACAGAAAATCTGGGCTCATAAATTTTCAGCTGGGCAACCAAAATCCAGAAGATGGTTGCCCATTTTTCCATCCCTGTAATAGGTAGCTTTGTTTCTGTGGATCTTGTCAACGGCATGAATTCTGTACAACGACAATGTCGCCTTTTCTTGCAAGTAGGTCTTCAAAGAGCTATTCAAAATGTTTGAACTGTTCACAGATAAAGAAGTCGAAAAAGAAAAAGAAAAAACGACGTCTCATGTGCCCACCAGTAAAGACAAACATGACAAAACACCTGTTGCTGCGGTTCCCATCAGCAAGAAGGAGAAACTGAAAGAGAAGGTTCAGGAGATGGAAAAGGATCGAGCGTCTCGCGCATCCACGCCGACGTCAAACACCAAAAAAGTGAAAGGTGGGTGATGGCAGTTTAATGAAAGTTAAATATATTGAGTTTAATGAACTTTGTTTTGATATATACGGGATTTATTTCGCGAGGAAGGTGGAAATCGGTTCAACAAAAGAGTACAGATTTTATTGCCCAGTACGAATATTAACACTCTCGTCCCGTAGAAATCTGGGTAAATCCCTGCAATAGATGTAACATGTTGAAGTAGCAGATATGTATATTATGTATAAACCTTTCCACAATTGACATAACATTAACAGATTCAGTTTAAATAAAAACCTAGTTGGCTCAATGAATTTTAATGCCAGATTTTCTCCAGTTGAACTTGTTAACTTAAGAATTTGTCAAGCTTAAAACACACTGGAGACAATTTGGAAATATTGATTGCAGATGTAAATCCAAAAACAAAACCTTTTCAAATCCCTTTAATCAAGTCTGTTGAAGAGGTAAAAGTAGTTATGACCATTTCCACGAAATAAATATGTAACCCATGACAATGGGGAGATTTTTCTGCTCAGAATAATTATGGTCATAAGATTAAGGACTTTAACAAATACAAATAGGGAAATTTCATAACACATATTTCATTGTAGACGGAGAAAAAGATCGTTCATCAAGGTCATCAACCCCAACGACAGTGCAATCGTCAAAATCCAGACAGAAAGGTAGCTTACTTGTTTTCTTATCAGTTTATTAAATGATTCAGTTGGTTGGTCAGTCAGTTGATCAGTTTGTCTTGTTGGTTAATAAGTCGAGTCAGGTGGCCAGTTAATTAATTTAGTAAGACAGACAGCCTGTTGGTGAGGTGGTCAGTCAGCCTGTCACGTCGATCGATCAGTCAAGGGGTCATTAGTTCAATCAAACTGTCCAGTTAGTCAATCAGGCAAGCATTTAGTCAAGGTGTTAGTTCCATATGTTTACCAGTTCAGAATCTATGTTTACCAGTTCTGAATGTTTAAAAGTTCTGGATGTTTGCCAGTTTTGGATGTTTGCCAGTTGTGACTGTTTGCCAGTTCTGGGTGTCTGCCAGTTCTGGATTCTTGTCAGTTCTGGATGTTTACCAGTTGTTGCTGTTTGCCAGTTCTGGATTTTTACCAGTTTTTGGATGTTTACCAGTTTTTGCTGTTTGCCAGTTTTGGATGTTTGCCAGTTCTTGATCTTGCCAGTTCTGGATGTTTGCCAGTTCTGGATGTTTACCAGTTCTGGGTGTTAATCAGTTTTGGATGTTTACCTTGTTTGCCAGTTCTGGATGTTAACCAGTTGAGGGTGTTTTCCAGTTCTGGGTGTTTACCAGTTTTGGATGTTTACCAGTTCTGGATGTTTTCCAGTTCTGGGTTTTTATCAGTTTTGGATGTTTAGGAGTTCTGGATTTTACCAATTTTGGATGTTTTGGATGTTTACCAGTTTTGGGTGTTTGACAGTTCTAGATGTTTGCTATTTCTGGATGTTTACCAGTTTTGTATGTTTTGCCAGTTCTGGATGTTTACCAGTTTTGGATGTTTACCCGTTCTGAATGTTTGCTAGTTTGGGTGTTTGTCAGTTCTGGGTGTTTACCAGTTTTGAATGTTTATCAATGGTGGCTGTTTGGCAGTTCCAGATATTTAAATCAAAGCACTAAAAGTGCTGATGGACGGTGCCACCCAGAAAGTATTGATTACAAAAAAACCGGGTTTGCCTACTAAGATGGTGAACATTTGTGCAAAATATTATTGAAATCGGATAAGGCATTAATCAGAGTTATGGTACCGGACGGAAGGATAGACGGACAATGCCAATTCTATATCCCTCCGCCTAATCGGCGGGGGATAAAAAGTGAAGCTATGTTGAAATGTTTAAATTTTTATAAGTGTCAAAGAGGAATAATTGTAAAATGAAAATGTCAGAGAAAGATGGTCAAAACATACGTATACATCAGAGCTCGATTCCTTTCGAAAACCAATCACATGCAATCATGCATAACAGAGTTATCTCCCCTTGAATGTCTGCAAAGACGTTTTCGGTAGCCATATGGCTAAAACAAAACAAACTTCATTGAATTATGATAAGTATAAAAAATAAATAAAAGAAATATATGTAGTCTGATGTAACGGTAGTCAGAGTTTCTATGTATTGTTCTAAATTCCTTAAATATAAATGCTTTTTAAAAACAATATTGATAATGGTAATAAAATGTGATAAAATTTCATTGATAGAACGTAATAATTATAACTGTTCCACTGTAATATATTTATTCATTCTCTAAATGAAGTATGTTTGTTTGTACTCTTCTCTGAATATTGTGTATTGTATTCTGCCTTGTTTAGGCAATACACATGTAAATGTTGTGCCAAATAAATTTTTGAAATGAATTGATGAAAATAATTGTATGGTTTGATATTAAAAGAGATGTCTGTGGTACATAGTTATATAATCTCTTCTACTCGCGAATTTATGAACGGCCTTTGATAGTTACCATGATGTAATGTGATAGAAGGTTTCAATTTAATATCATGGTAATCAAATTACTTACTCTTCAAATGTACGTACGGCACGGATTCTATTTATTATCCAATTACATCTGATATATATCTATTTCATGTATGCAGGCTTATTGTTCTAATATATGGTATAAATAAATGAATAAACATTATTGTTTGTCGTTTGTCGTTATATACATCCTGCATACACTAATAATAACCCGATAATCTGTATTAGATTTGTTACTAAACTGTTATTGCTGCTTTCGGTATTCTCTGTACTACGCACCGGCTGTTTTCGTTATATTTCGGAATGTACGGTATTGTACAGGTTTTACTCCCAACCTCATGTGGACGCTCGTTTACGTTATAAGACATATGTGCATTAATTTGTACAGGATCAAATCCCTTCAAAAACAGCGTATTACTTAAGTTCAAATTACTTAATGTTTACCAACGCTTGCACATTTATAAATATGTTGTCAATATACGGATCTTTTGCCCATTTACAGCCTTGCAAATGGTACTACTTTAATCGCGCTGTAATCTGGTACTCTTTGGTTTCCAGTAGAAATTCCTTGTGCGTCAGAATTGCCACTACTTAGAACATTGCCTGAAGGCTGGCTGGTTACCAGCTCTGATGTTTACAACTACCAAAGGATAATGTTAACTATGATAATATTACAATACTTTATTAATGTAACATTCAGTCACAAACTTATCTCCCTTGATACTGTCCATTGAATGTCTTGAGTAATGTAACATCACACTTTGTAAGGCTGTACTGTCGTAAGGCTGTACTGAGTGTCATAAGAATTTAGCTAAACATAAAAGTTGAATAAATTCATATTCAGCATGAAATCACAATGTTAAACACAATCATTTATGAACTTTCTCCTTTCCTTGACTGCACTATATTAAATAGTGGAGCTGGGATTATACTGTTATCTGTCCGTCTGTAAAATATAGCTTGTTTCATAATCTCTGTCAAATGAAGTTTGACCGGTATATACTTCTAATCTATAGTTCTGTACAATTGACAGTTGAGAAAACTCCGGTCACTCCAGCACCATCTTCCCAGGATTCAACAGCTTCAACCACACCATCGTCACAGTCGTCTGTTACGACGGAACAGAAACGCAAGCGAGCCAGGCTGGACCCAACCATTGAATCTGTAAGGCTTTTATTGCCGTCACTTAAGGTTGTAAATCAGTAGTCAAGATGTGTAAAGACAATTTTATATCTTCCGTTTTCCGTGTTGTCCTGCCCGGTTTTCCGTGTTGTCCTGCCCGAGTATATTCTAAATAACTTGTGAGACCCATTCTTATATCAAGTTTTTCATTTATATTGTTTGTGATTAGCGATGACCCCTTGAACATTGAATTTATTTCTGTAATAAATACACTTGTGTGCTCAACTCTTTCAGCGATTTTGTTCTGATTGCAATTAAACTTCACACATATCATTGATGTGCAGCATACAATAACGAATTTGAAGGATTTCACTTCTTGTCTTTAACTCAAAGTAGGATTTTGTTTATGTTGTCAGTCTCTGTTATTTAATAAGCTTATTTGACTATTTTTCTGACTGCATATATAAAAATAGAATTGGTTATTGTATATTCGGTTAGGAAGACCTGTTGCATTGTTTTCCTTTCAGAGGCCTTTTGAAGGTCAGTATTAAAACAGGGCTTTCCTTAACAGCCGGTAGGCGGGTGATTTACTGACTGTCTGCTAGCAGCAGCCCAAAAGGCGGCAACAATAGGAAGAACTGTAAATCACCCTTCTACTTTTAATACTTGCCCTGCAACTCAAAAAGAAAGGGAAAGCCCTGCAGTAAACCTAAGGTATTTGTTAACCCTTAACCCGCTACATATTCATAATGGACTGTTCTTTCTTTGAATTAAGATGATTCCATTATGTGACCAATGGGTGTTTGGGGGAAAATGACTGATCAGCAGCCAGACATTGTAAACCCGAGTTACTCACAGGCTGATCTGGGTTTACAATGGACGCAAAGGCTATTATAGCCGTGCTTAGCGGGTTAAGGGTTAAACGTGTTTTATATGATTGTCTGCTGTTCATTTTAGGAGGAGTCCTATCTTACGAAGATAGAAGTAAAAGTTAAAATTCCAGAAGAACTTAAACCGTGGCTTGTAGACGACTGGGACCTTGTGACGCGGCAAAAACAGGTAAACTATGGCCATAATTGCTGGGTTCGTAACATGGTGATGCAGAAGAAACAAGTCTGTTTGTTTGTATGGTGTTTTACGTCATTTTCAACACATGTAAGGTTATATATGACAGTCGAATTTTATTGTGGTGGAGGCAGACCACCGACTTTTCCTGGGTAGAACCAGTAGTGTACACCTCCCGCCATTCGTAAGAATCGACACTTCCTCACAAGTCTAGCTCCCAGTGGGATTCGAACATGCAGCGGTGAGAGCTGAGAAGGTTTACAACGCAACTTTGTTCACCACTCGGTCACGGAGACGCCATTAACTTATGACTGATCACTATGTCAGTAACTTATAATAACCTCAACTTTAATTTACATTTTTCTTGACTGAATAGTACAGCATTTAAATCAACTTGCTTGGTCTTTTTCCTTCTGGAGGTTGGGATGGCCCGGGGGACCTGTATTCTGTAGTTCTTGTACTTGACATTTATCAGAATCAAAGAAATTATCCCAGTCCATTGGTAGTAAGATTTTGTGTGATCTCTGGTTCCTCGTATTTTCTGTTTGCATTAAAAAATCTTTCAGAGCAGAAATATAAACAAAAGAAAAATTCAGTACACTTAATGGTATCAAGATAACGGTAAAGGTTTTCAAATGACCATTTTTTTTTACAGAGCATTCTAAGGGAGGTAACTCACTAATGTTCCCCATTGTGTTTTTAACAATGACTTGTACGTGCTCCTGTTTTCAGTTAGTGACGTTGCCATGTAAGCACACAGTAGACAGTATACTGGATGACTATCTCCGATGTAAACTGACCAAGCAGAATCATCCAAACAGGTCAGTACATAACTGACCAACATGGCAAGTGTCATGGCAAAAACATATATCATTTGTGAATAGGAAAGGAACATTGTCCGGATCAGTTATTTCACTAAGATTTGAAGATTTTACCTCTACTGGTCAAATGACAGCCAACATGTCTTTTTTGCCACTTGTTTCATTAAAAGTCGGCATTTCCCTTTTCTCATTATATTTGTTTTAAATTTATATATTGCATGTATATTTTCACTTATTTGTTGTCAATTTGAAAAGCATGACTTGTTTGGGGTCATTGTCTTTATCTTTCCTTTATTGAATATCATTATTTTCCTGTATTTCATCAATATTTAGCTCTATTTCATTCATATAATTTTTATCACTATTTCATTATCTTTTATTATCACTATTTTCTGTATTTTATTATTGTCCTATATTTCATATCAGTATTGTAATATTCTTGTTTTCCTTTACTTTTCCTGTGGTAGTTTTCATTACACTTAAATTGATACAACAGCAAAAAGGTGTTGAAACCGAAAGTTATGACCGATAACTACTACAAAGTACTCCGAAAGTGGAAAACGCATATCACACATTGCCTGAACGTACTAGATTAGTTTGCCCTCTGAGAGTTTCGTACCTATGGCAGAACCAACAATTTTGCTAGGCTAAAATAAATACTATTTATTGTGCAATAATCGGTCTTATTTTCCCATGTTTTCAGAGACACCATTATAGAAGTAAACAACGGTATTCGTGAATATTTCAATGTTATGTTGGGCACACAGATCCTGTATAAGTTTGAACGACCACAGTATGCGCAGGTAGGCATCTACAATGTAGTAAGGGTTACTCCTATACTACTCCTATACTACTCCTATACTACTCAAAATTTGCTAAGGATCACTTGTATTCTTTCATATAATTTTATTAGAAATTAATTCACAATAACGATATTAATTCCATTGATATTTCAACAATTCCACAATTTGAATCTAGTCATGAGATCACATGACCATACACTGCCCTAAATAATTTCATGTAAAATAGAAATAATGCTATTTATTTCTGCAAGAAATTTAGACAGTAAAAAGTGATCCTTAGCAAATTTTGGGTAGTATATTTAGGGTTCTTTTTGTTGTTTTATATGCACGAAGGGAAGATTCGGATACACGAAATCACTAGCTCCACTATCTCGTCAAAATCGTAAATTAAATTAATAAATACTTAGTAAAGTACTACAGTAGTTGTTGAACAAAAATGCTTGATATCCAACTGACCCACTGATGATCACCGGATTACCCCCAACCCAACAACTTGTTACGCCCCCACCCGCTCCCCAAAAAGAAGACAATATAATTATACATTCATTAAACATTTAAAACAAGTATAGAATATACAAATTCTAAATATTCTCCCCACTTCTTGAACGCTGTTTTTCCCTTTTTACCAGATTGGGATGCCCCTCTTTCCCGAGTCAGAATATTTATGACCGTTTACTACTACCATATCAGCGTGGTAACTAATAGATGTACTTCCAGATGTTGAGTTGTTTGTTCTTTTCCTACTCGCCATCATCAGGAGTCATTTCATTCTTTTGATTGTTATATATTATATTTATTGTAGGTTTTAAGTGAATCTGAAGGCAAATCCATGTCAAGTGTATACGGGGCCACACATTTACTGAGGCTCTTTGGTAAGTTCATGATACATAGATTTCAGAGCGTTGCTTTCTCACTCCTGAATTAAGCCCAGTCAAACACAGTATAAAGTTAGTTTTAAACAGACTAAATTATTTTATCCATTCTTTAACATATCACTTTAAAATATGTTGTTTTGTAACATGTTAATTTACAGGCATTTGTTTGTAATGATAATAAAACCAGTCAGTAATAATTTGCCATTGCTGAGTCCCTTCAAAAATACCAATTTTAATGGTCATAATTAATCTGTATAAATTAGTGGTCATATAAATTAATGGTCATAATTGGTCAAGTATAAATTAATGGTCATAATTAACTCTTGTATAAATTAATGGTCTTAATTAGTCTAGTATAAATTATTGGTCACAATTAGCCTATACATTAATGGTCATAATAGTCTAGTATAAAGTATAAATTAATGGTCATAATTATTATTCTATAATTTAATGGTCATAATTACTCTAGTATAAAATAATGGTCATAATAAGTCTAGTATAATTTAATGGTCATAATTAAGTCTATTATAATTTAATGGCCACAATAAGTCTAGTATAAATTAATGGTCATAAAAAGTATTGTTATAAATACATGGTCAAAATTATTCTTCTATAATTTAATGGTCATAATTAGTCAAGTATAATTTAATGGTCATAATTAGTCTAGTATAATTTAATGGTCATAATTAGTCCAGTATAAATTAATGGTCATAATTAGACTAGTATAATTTAATGGTCATAATTAGTCAAGTATAATTTAATGTCCACAATTAGTCTAGTATGAATTAATGGTCATAAAAAGTATGCTATAAATAAATGGTCATAATTATTCTTCTGTAATTTAATGGTCATAATTAGTCAAGTATAATTTAATGGTCATAATTAGTCTAGTATAAATTAATGGTCATAATTAACTCTTGTATAAATTAATGGTCTTAATAAGTCTAGTATAAATTAATGTTCATACTTAGTCTAGTATAATTTAATGGTCATAATTAGTCTAGTGTAAATTAATGGCCATAATAAGTCTAGTATAATTTAATGGTTAGAATTAGTCTAGTATAATTTAATGGTCATAATTAGTCTAGTATAAATTAATGGCCACAATTAGTCTTGTATAAATTAATGATCATAATTAGTCTAGTATAAATCAATGGCCACAATTAGTCCAGTATAAATTAATGGTCATAATTAGACTAGTATATTTAATGGTCATAATGAGTCTAGTATAATTTAATGTCCACAATTAGTCTAGTATGAATTAATGGTCATAAAAAGTATGTTATAAATAAATGGTCATAATTATTTTTCTATAATGGTCATAATTAGTCTAGTATAATTTAATGGTCATAATTAGTCTAGTGTAAATTAATGGCCATAATAAGTCTAGTATAATTTAATGGTTAGAATTAGTCTAGTATAATTTAATGGTCATAATTAGTCTAGTATAAATCAATGGCCACAATTAGTCCAGTATAAATTAATGGTCATAATTAGACTAGTATAATTTAATGGTCATAATGAGTCTAGTATAATTTAATGTCCACAATTAGTCTAGTATGAATTAATGGTCATAAAAAGTATGTTATAAATAAATGGTCATAATTATTTTTCTATAATGGTCATAATTAGTCTAGTATAATTTAATGGTCATAATTAGTCTAGTATAAATTAATGGTCATAATTAACTCTTGTATAAATTAATGATCAATATTAGTCTAGTATAAATTAATGGCCATAATTAGTCTAGTATAATTTAATGGTCATAATTAGTCTAGTATAAATTAATGGCCATAATTAGTCTAGTATAATTTAATGGTCATAATTAGTCTAGTATAAATTAATGGCAATAATTAGTCAAGTATAATTTAATGGTCATAATTAGTCTAGTATAAATTAATGGCCATAATTAGTCTAGTATAAATTTATGGCCATAATTAGCCTATTAATGTTTGCTTTTCAGTGAAACTTGGCAGCATGCTGGCCTACACAGCCCTCGATGAAAAAAGTATTCAGATCCTGCTACATCATATCCACGACTTTCTGAGGTAAAGGGACATTACTCTTGCATCGTTAAGACTGAGGTCACCACAGTGTTTGTGTCTTCTGCTTCAGCCATTAAAGAGATCACTTTGTCGTCGATGTCCAATGGTTCCATTGTTGTCTATATATAGAAGTAATATTAATATTGTTTGTACTCTCTTTTCTAGTTCAGAGCTGAATTCAAACAGTTAGGAATGTTCATGCCATCTCCATAATAGTAAAACTGGGATATTGTTTAAACAATTTGTGTCCTTCTAAAGATAGAACGAACTGTGGTAAAAAACAATTTTGATTGGCAGAATATTTTCTCTTGATATCTTATACATAGCCATTGACTGGTACATTTTCATTCGGATGGCAAGTAGCTATAAAGGGACACATGGCAGACGCATCTTGAAGTTGTTATCATGGATTAAAACTAGCATCTCGATTTATTAATCCAGTATCAGTTTGACTTTAAACCTGCTTGCATTTAATTAAAATCTTGAGATTTCAATTTTTAGCTGTACTGGCCAAGCTTATGGGATGGCGAATTGTCCGTCCGTCTGTTTACTTTTACCTGCTTAAGATGATAGGGCCTTCATTTTTCATCCGATCTTTACCAAACTTTAACAGATTGTTAATATCGATAAAAGCTTGGACAAGTTCGAAAACCAGCCAGATTGGACTAGTAACAGCAGAGTTATGGCCCTTGATTTAGTTAAAAATGCTATATTTTGCCTCAAAACGATAGGGGTTTCATTTTTCATCCGATCTTTACCAAACTTTACCAGATTGTTAATATCAATGAAAGCTCAGACAAGTTCGAAAACCAGCCAGATTGGACTAGTAACAGCAGAGTTATGGCCTTTGATTTAGATAAAAATGCTATATTTTGCCTCAAGACGATAGGGGTTTCATTTTTCATCCGATCTTTACCAAACTTTACCAGATTGTTAATATCAATGAAAGCTCAGACAAGTTCGAAAACCAGCCAGATTGGACTAGTAACAGCAGAGTTATGGCCTTTGATTTAGATAAAAATGCTATATTTTGCCTCAAGACGATAGGGGTTTCATTTTTCATCCGATCTTTACCAAACTTTACCAGGTCGTTAATATCAATGAAAACTCGGACAAGTTCGAAAACCAGCCATATCGGACCATTAACAGCGGAGTTATGGCCCTTGATTTAGTTAAAAATGCAAGTTGCCTAGTTGTGCATATCATCGTCGCGTTTTCCGGTTTACAGATTTTTGGCGGAGTTATGGCCCTTTAAAGGTTTTTGATACACAAAACATTTTCCGGGTTAGTTCTCCTGAACCCCTGGCAGGATTTCAACGAAACTTGACAAGGATGATCAGTATCAAGCCTAGTTGTGCATATCGGTGCCTTATTCTGGTTGAATGATTTTTGGCAGAGTTACAGCCCTTTAACTGTTTTAATACATTAACTTTGTACATGCTAGTTCTCCTGAACGCCTGGCTGGATTTCAACGAAACTTGACAGGGATGAAGCCGAGTTGCGTCTTTCTTCGCCATGTTCTGGTTGAATGATATTTGAAAGAGTTATGGCCCCTTATACATAAACTTTATCTTTAGCCAGTAGAGCGTCCACAGGCCCTCTTGTTTTTCGCTATTTTACAATGAGTTTAAATATATTATTGGTGCAATATAATCAGCAGTTAGTCATATGTAAAAACAGTTTGCTTTGAACCATGCTAGTAATTAACATTAATGGTTGCAAAAATGCATGTTATGTAGAACAACTAACGGGATGCTGTGAGTTTTAAAAAAAAATCAAGATTGCCATTGGATATAGAATTTCTTTCCTCAGTATTTACAAACTGAAATGTGAAACATCGGTTTAAAATAATTATTTTATTTTCAGATACTTACAGCGCAATGCATCCACACTCTTCACCCTGTCAGATTATTTTGTGGCTCCACCGGAATATCACAGAAAAGCCATCTGAACACTGAATTGTTTGTATCTCGGTCTGATAGCCAGAGTTGCAGACGGTCTGATAGCCAGAGTTGCAGACGGTCTGACAGCCAATGTTGCAGACGGTCTGACAGCCAATGTTGCAGACGGTCTGACAGCCAATGTTGCAGACGGTCTGATGTTGTGGACTTCCTAGCTTCAACTAGAGATGTCACGGAGTTGTGTTCATTCTTTTGTACGGCATCAAAAGAGTCCCAAACTTGTGTGTTATTCATTTTTTCTAGCTACACCAACAGTGATGCAAACTTACGGTCATTCTAATAGCTGTGAAAGTTTGAATTCCCTCAAGCCAAAGTTTGAATTCCCTCAAGCTAAAGTTTGAATTTCCTCGAGCTAAAGTTTGAATTCCCTCGAGCTAAAGTTTGAATTCATCCATTAGTGGCGATTTGATTTTTTCTAGCTTCAAATGTTAGAAAGTAATTGGTGTTTTAGCTTTGTTGTTAGCCAGATTGCCTAGCAAATCCAGGCTTATAGTTTTCGCAATTTGTCTGTCTGTCTGACGCGTTTTGACGCTTTGGTTCAAGTTTTTGTTTTCCTCATTTCTCAAAAACAAATTGTCGGAAAACTTTTAAATTTGGCACAGATGTTCATTATCATTACACAAAGTTATATGACAAGAACCATAACTCTGTCATGTATTTTACCTAAATTATTTCCTCTTTTACTTAGTTTTTTCAGTTAAAATGTTAAAATCGCAATCCGGCATGCGCGCCACTGTTGGTGTTTCACTTGCTATGGAAGCTAACTGGTTGTTTCCTGAGGAGACTGGCTGGGAATGGGTCCAATTACATCAGGATCTAAATAGGGCCCAAACAATCACGGATTCTTATTATAAGATATGAATATAAGTCATGATCTCTGATGTTGGGATTAATAAATAATCATTTGATGGATTAGTATAATTTGTTACTAATGAAAGAGGTTAAAGTTACAATAAAAATTATCCCATTCTTCAGTTTATATGTTCAAATATCATAACTCATGCTTTCATAATTTAACAGGTTTGTTGATCTGAATTTTTTTAATGATTGTGTTTAAGTTTTTAGGGCTTAAGCCATGTCCAAATTCCAGGGAGAAGTTTTGCCCAAACGAAGAAGTTCTCAGTGATTTTCAAGTTTTCGTTCTTTGTATCATATTAAAAACTTCTTTCTAGATACCGACACAGAGAAATCATTCACTGACAAGGAGGTCAGCCGTTTGAGAGGGAAGTTTTAGCACACTTCTCCCTGTCCCTTCAGCCCTGAGTTTTAACTAGCGCTCAAATACAAGTTAAGACAACTTGAGCAATCATGTTATAAAGGCAGTACTTGTTATAAGTTTTGCAACTGTATGATTTAATGTAATCAGTCAGGGGTGTATTTTTAAGAATAAGAGTTCATTCCTCTTACTTTCGATAAAATGACATACACGATACTTTCACGAAAAATGACTTTTATCTTAATATATATATTAACTAGTTGCTGCAGTAATAAAGCCCAAGCAATAAAGTCTTTCCACAGAAAATTTGACCGTCCCGGGAAAAATATCATGTTACATGAAAATTCTGGTTTTGTTAGAAAACAGATTTAAAAATAGATGGAAAATGAAAGCATATCTGAAAACGAAAAAAGCATCCAAAATCAATAAGCTATATAAGTGATTTCAAAAATAACTTAACCAAGTTACGCCTGACTGATAAAACAATTGAAATTGTTTAATTTTTAGCTTTCTAATTAAAATATTTTAACTGAATGATCATGAACCATTATGTGTTGCTGAATGATAGTTTACAGTTTTTGTTACAGAAAATTATTATCTGTGAATGTTGCTTTCCAAATACAGATTCCTGCATTAAAAACAGCTGGTAATAAGTTGAAAAAGTGTCAGCAGTTGTGTATACAATGTTATGTTTTTATGTTTAACTCCATGCACAATAATAAACATTCTAATGTTTTGGACTAAACTTTGCTCCATCAAAAGCAAGACTTTTTATTTTTTCAAAGTTATTATCCAAAAATGGTTTTAATGAGTTGGATAAGTTGAAATTAAGACACCCTGAAAGTTTAATTGCAAACTAAAAAAAGCAAATGTTATTTGAGATTTCCTATTTTTCTGGTGTTCCAGGAATTAGTAGTTTACATAGGAAAATCCTTTTTAGAAATTGACAAATATTCATTTCTCTACCGATTTTCAAAACTTACGTTATTTTTATTAACCACTAAAAAATCCAGTTCCAGTGATGTATAATTTATAATGCAATTATTATAAAAAAAATCATATAAAGGCTAAAAAACGTTTGGCTAAAATATGTGTGCCAAACAATTTGTCATATCTAAGGGGTTAAAGGTTAAATTGGGGTACTGAATTAGTGTAGTGTGTATCAGATGGTTACATTCAGGCTAATTTATATTTCGTGTTTATTTTGCCATTATTTGTTCATTAAAGGCTTTGTTATGACTGCGTGTGGGAAAGTGGCTCCAACTTAAATGCGGTTTCTTGCATGCCAGATTATAAGAATCTTTCATGGGTATCCGGTGAAGACCGTGTGGTTTCCGGGGGCCCCCGTTTGGTCACGGGGCAAAGAATAGGGCCACTGCAGATCCCTTTGGAGGGGTAGGCAGAGGGGTAGAATCCCCCCAAATTCATGTTCATTTTATCATTTTTTGTTCATGTTCATTAAAGGTCTTCATCTTGACCCCCTGCATTGTTTCAGGTGCTATCTCGCTCGCTTCAAAAGAGCAGTGGCAGAAAAACAATAACGTGGCTCCAGCGTAAATGGAGTTCCTAAGATAGAATTTGCAGCAACTCTGCAGTTCAGGGTGAGAAGGTTCTAGGCCCATTTTCCATATTTTATCTCGATGTACATGGAAGATGAGCCTGACATGTTCATGCCTGTTAGGCGCCATATAACCTTTTCATGTGTTGGTGCGCCTTAAAACCCCAATTCAATTCAATTCCAACCCGAGGTATAAGTGTTTTTTCTGCCGAGGTTCCGATTAAAACACTTATACGGGGGTTGGAATTCCCTAACTGAACCAAATACCCATGATAGATTCTTTTTCTGGCATATCAGAGACATGTTGTGCATTGATGCCGCCAGCTACTAACGTTTTGCATGTTGTCCTGCATACCGGATGTTGGTGCGCGCGTGACTTTTATCTCGACCCTAGGGTGAAATGGAAATATCTTGCCCCGGTAAAATGACGGATTTCCTTGTCCAGTATGCAAGAAAAGGTTATCCACGTTATGTTTGCAAGAGTGATGGAAAGCCTAATCTTATACATGGGGGAAGATAAAAGTCGTGCACTGATATCAACAATGACAGTTGCATGACCTCATTGTCTAAATAAACATGCAGTATGTTAGTAGTTGGCGACTTAACTGCGCAGAATGTAAGTGATATGCAAGAAAAAGAATCAATCCTGGGATTCTGGTTCAGATATGGAAATTCCAACCCACAGACCCACAGTATAACTGTTTTAATCAGAAACTCGGCTCTAATCGGAACCTCGTCAGAGCCTCTGTTCCGATAAAAACAGTTATACCTCGTGTTGAATTTCCCTATCTTCACAGGATACCCATGAAAGATTCTTATTTTCTATGGAATTTGGAAGTTCTACAGGTAAAAAGGTTCTAGGCCCATTCTCCATATTTTATCTCGATGTAAATGGAGGATGAGTCGGGCATGTTCATTTCTGTTGCTCCATATAACGTTTGTGTTGAGCCCTGTGAAGATCAGTTTAATTATATTTAAACGTGTAAACTTGTAATTTTTTATAAATGATTGCAGTTTTAATTTAAAAGATTATTTGTCTATTGTATTGAAATGAACAGGAATAAATATTTGTAATGTAAAGACATAACTTGTATTTATTGTATCCACCCTATCCTCATTTAAGTGACGCTTATGGGATGGCAAGTTGTCGTCCGTCCATCCATTGTCTTTTGACTCAAGACGATAGTGCCTTCATTTTTCATCCGATCTTTACCAGATTGTTAATATCAATGAAAACTCCCGACAAGTTCGAAAAACAACCAGTTCGGACCACTAACAACGGAGTTATGAACCATGATTTAGTTAAAAAATGCTACATTTGGCCTTGTTTAGATGATACATAGCCTTCACAACACGTCGGATATGGGCGAATACTAGTCTGGTACCCTTCCCTACTGCGCTCGTTACAGGTGTAACCGGAGGAGACTTTAGGATTGCTCATTGTCCGTCCTCTCGAAATATTGTGTCCAGACAATATATTTTTTTTATCTATTGTTAGATTCCTATAATATTATACGCAAATGATCACCACCATGAGACAGTGTGTAACGACTAAGAGCCATGTTCCTGCCTTCAAGGTCAAGGTCACACATGTACTTTGAAGGTCGTTGCTTAAAGTGACCTACTGATATCTTGAAATATTTATCTAATATTCAAGTCAGCATCACTCTCCAGTATTATTTGACATCAACTTGCTTGCATATAATTAAATACAATAATCAATTTTTTTCATTATTCTGCCATAGGTTTAATGATATTATTGGTGCAATATAATCAACAGTTAGTAATACATTTGTAAATGCAAATTGCTTTGAACTGTTCTGATAATTAATGTTAAAGTAGCTATCCCGCCAACAACAGCCAAATTTTACATCATACGAACACTGTTTCTAAACCTACTGATGTTGAGGTATATATATGACTCGTATTTTGAGAATCAAAACTCTTTAGACACAATATAAATGGTTTTAACCAGACCTGTCAAACCCCGAAACTGGAGAGTCGAATTGAGAGTTGCCAACTCATGTCATTTTGCGCATGTTCAGTCACGGGTATTTCTGTAGTCGATCTGTGTCAGTGACGCGTATGTTTAAATGAACAAAGGAAGCAGATACACAGAGCATGCCTTGCCGCCTCGTGCAATAGTACCCTTCTCGGGTCAGTAGTCACTCCCGAGGATAAATTGTTCTAACCATTGACTTCTAAGGAATTAAATAGTTGCATAATGTATATCGTATATAATATTTGCTGATTAAAAGTATATGTTTATTTAAAGGTTCTTACACAAGTTTTAGGGTTTGGTCTGGCTGGTTATAGCCGTTAATATTTGGTCTCTGTAGTTTGGATTCACGAAAGATGTAAGTTATATATATACCTTGTCGTCAGTCGGTTTAGAAACGGTGTACATAAAAAGATTATGTTGTAAAATTTGGCTATTGTTGGCGGGATAGCTACATTAATGGTCCTACAATTAACATGTTGCCAGTTCATATATATCTCCGCCCTATTGTTGATGTCGGAGTATATTGACAATTAGATTATATTATAATACAGCTGCACGGGCTTTATTATACTGTTGCACGTGCTATTGTTTAATGGAGGTATACCGGGTAATATAGGTTTGATTGGTTAAAAATGGATAGATGATTGACAACTGGCGACATGTTAATTGGTACAATAAGAAGACGACGCGTTGCAAGCATAAACGCGGACGGCGGATACCAAGGACATACTTAAAATGTCTTAGTTTGCCCATACCCGACCTTAGATTGTTAGAATTTTTTCTTCCATGTTTGTCAAATTGTGAATGCTGTTTAAAGTTTTAAATGTTTGGACTTAAAACACTACTTTTTGTACTGACTGAAGTATAAAATATGGATCGTTTACAACGATGGACCGTATAAAAAGCGGATCGTCTACAATGAGGGATAAAATGCGGATCGTCTACAATGAGGGACCGTATAAAATGCAGATCGTCTACAATGAGGGACCTTATAAAATGCGGATTGTCTACAATGAGGAACCGTATAAAATGCGAATTGTCTACAATGAGGGACCGTATAAAATATGGATCCGACAGAATACGACTAATAAACATACTTTTAATTAAGTCCGAATTAAGTATTTATGTTGTGACTTTCGACTGCCTTTCGTATAAAGTAAGCGTCTCCGTGGCCGAAGGGTTAATGTCTTTACGTTGTAAACCTTCTCGCCTCTCACCGTTACGGGTTTGAATCCCACTAGGAGCTTGTCTTGTAAATGAAGAAGTGTCGATTCTTGCGGATGGCGGGAGGTGTACAGCACTGGTTCTACTCAAGAAAAGTGGGTGGTCTGCCTCCACCACAAAAAAAAAATTCGACCGTCAGATATAACTTTACGTGTTAAAAATGACGTAAAACACCATATTATGAGGATGTTGCTTTCATTTGTATATTATGATCCTTGTCTACTACGTGTTTACTACCGCATCTTCTTTCTTACAGCTTTCCTTTTCTATCGAGTGACTATATTTCACAACAACGAACACAACTTTATCAGCATATGGTTTATCTGTAGTTCGTTCATAATAATTTTTCAAATATTATATAACTATTTAGCCATGTACATTTCTGTAACACATCGTACTGGGAAGGGCCGTTACTAATGTTGATAGAACGTGTGGCCCGACGCCTTTGAATACTTATATGACAATACAATATGTAAAAACAATATCTTCATATTCTTTACATACGTGTCACATAAGTAAATGATACATATGTGGCATATATGTAACGCATATATTTTCATGTTACAATAATACATGTGGCAAATATGAAAAATATACATATGTATTGCATATGAAACTATGATATAAACAAGAGGCCCAAGAGGGCCTGTATCGCTCTACTTGCTATATGAAATCTTTGATTGGGAATACGACAACAATATGCGCAACTAGGCTTGGTACTGATCATCCCTGCAACGTTTCACTGAAATCCGGACGACATTTATAATTAGGATTGGTACTGATCGTACCTGCAAAGTTTCGTTGAAATCCGGCGAGGGGATCAGTAAAACTAGAACAGACAAAGTTTATGTATTAAAACATTTAAAGGGCAATAACTCCGCCAAAAATCATTCAACCTGAATACGGTGAAGATATGCACCACTAGGCCTGGTACTGATCATCTCTGCCAAGTTTCGTTGAAATCAGGCCAGTGGGTCAGGTAAAAAAGTCCAGACAAAGTTTCAACCTCCGTGCATTGATATTGTAGCCAATAATCCCTACCACACAAATCACGTGACGATAGCTGAGGCCATGTGATTACAAAAAATGACGATGCACTATGTAAATGCTTGGTACGGCAAGAGTTTGGTACAGCAAACTCTGAGTTTGGTACAGCAAACTCGTGAGTTTGCTACAGCAAATTCTGAGTTTGGTACAGCAAACTCTTGCCGTAACCGCTTGCCGTAACCAACAGGCAATTGGCATTGACATCACCTTCGAGAAGATGTTGAAAAATTTGGCTTGGGTCATAGATTTAAATGCGTATGTCTATGCTTGGGTGTAATCTCTTTATTAAATTACGCACAGTGTTTACTTGGTAACCGATGTTCATAGTCGCTAAAATTGATTTTTTTTTAATAAATTATTTTTGTAACCAGACACAGTTTTTCACACTATTTTCCTATATTATGAACAAAGCAAGTTGAAATATTGACCTAAAAATATTTAACAAAAAAAATAAACTTAGCCGGATTTCAGCTATAAATTTGTGTGGTGGCAGTGGTTACTGTAACAGAAAGGGGAAGTAACCACTGCGGGGAGTTTGACAAACTTTGTGTTTTAAACCTTTAAAGGGCCATAACTCCGCCAAAAATCATTCAACCGGAACACGGTGACGATTTGCGTAACTAGATTTGGTATTGATCATCCCTGCAAAGTTTCATTTAAATCCGCCAAAACAAAAACCCTATCGTTTTAATGAGGCAAAATACAGCATTTTTAACTAATTCAAGGGCCATAACCAGTGTTCAAGCCGTCAATAGACATTACCGACCTTTGCGATTATTTTATCTTAATGTTGATTATTTCAAAGAATTGTCGATAAAAAGTGGCGATTTTTTTTATAAAAAAATGTTGTCTTGGTAAGTTGCTTATTCCTTTGTAAAATTTACTATTTTAGGCCACAGGCAAAAAATGACCTAATACACATCATGTAATCCTCACATTTGAAGTCATCACATATTTGATAATTAGTTCTGTTATTTCGATAATAGGCATAACACAACTTTCACAGCTGTTGTTGACATGTAGCCATGCTTGAAAGACCTAATTATAAATGCAACCAACCCAGTACTTCGGTATTTATCTCTTAGAGTTAATAACCAATCGGTGAATAATTTCACTGCTGATCATGTGACCATTCTTTGTCTTTATATATACTTTGTTTGTTTTCTTATAATTAAATTTAAAAGTCCAACTTTAGTTAACTTTTTACTTACAAATTTTAAAGAAGTTCATCTTTGACTTGGTCACATGACCAACAAAGCCATTCAAAATGGCAGCTGACACAGGTAAACAAGATCGTTTTTGTTGTTGTTGCAACTTCATTAAACAGATTAAAACAGTGTGTGTCTATTGATTGATCCATGTGTTTATGTAAATATCAGACTACACACAATTTCCAATATGAGTTCCTCAAAAATGATGAGATTTTACAGTTAAATTGTAAGAATCGTACTTCCAAGTTCTACACAGAGACCGAAAATGTCAATTATTTGTTATTACATAGTACCTTTACAACTCAGTCACACATAAGGCCTTTGCAGCACATACATTCCTTAATAGTGAGTGAAAAATATAACAGGCCCAGGGCATTTTTTAAATCTTGAAATGAAATAAATAAATTTAACTGTTGCCATCTTGTGGTCTATTTGTTAATTTAGCTAGATAATAGGTTGCCAGGAGAGGGTATACATGGTTCTAATAAAACTAGACAGGAGAGGGAGGGGTCCCCACCTCTTACAATGACCCATTTCATCTGTCGTGTCAAAGTTGGCTATTATTTTTTTAACTAAAAAATCTATGGCTATTAATTGGAAATGGCCAGTGTGAGCACTGCCATAACTCCACTGTTGCGAGTCTGATCTTGCTGGTTTTCGAACTTGTCCGAGTTTAATCTGATATTATCAATATGGTACAGTTTGGTAAAAATCGGATGGAAAATGAACGCCCTGTCATCTTAAGAAGGCAAATACAGCATTTTTAACTAATCAAGGTCACAGCTTTCATTGATATTAACATTCTGGTAAAGTTTGGTAAAGATTCGATGAAAAATGAATGCACTATCGTCTTTACGATGTAAACTATACATTTTAAACTAAATCAAGGGCCATAACTCCGTTATTATAGGTTAAATCTGGCTGGTTTTCAAACTTGTCCGAGCTTTCATTGATATTAACAATCTGGTAAAGTTTGGTAACGATCGGATGAAAAATGATTGCCCTATCGTCTTAACGAGACACAACATAGCATTTTAACTAAATCAAGGGCCATAACTCCGCTGTTACTTGTCCGATCTAGCTGGTTTTCAAACTTTTCCGAGCTTTTATTGATATTAACAACCTGGTAAAGTTTGAAAAGATCGAATGAAAAATAAATGCCCTATCGTCTTAACGAGGCAAACTATAGCATTTCTAACTAAATCAGGGGCAATAACTCCGGTGTAACTGGTCCGATCTGGCTGGTTTTTAAACTTGTCCGAGATTTCATTAATATTAACAATCTGGTAACGCTTGGTAAAGATCGGATGAACAATGAATGCCCTATCGTCTTAACGAGGCAAAATATAGTATGTTTTTACTAAATAAAGGGCCATAACTCCGTTGTTACTGGTCCGATTTGGCTAGTTTTCGAACTTGTCCGATATTTCATTGATATTAACAATCTGGTAAAGTTTGGTTAAGATGAAAAATGAAGGCTCTATCGTCTTAAGGTCTCACACCTCTATTATCTCCCCAGAAATCCCACGGACCTAGAGACAAAAGGAAAACAGAAGATAAATCTATTTTTCTTCTCAATTTTAGGCAATTTTTAATTTGAAAAATAGGTTTTTCTTTTCTTTAGCATACATATGCAGTGTGAAAGACAGATGATACAGAAAATCCCATGTTGATGTGAGGTTTCATTCAAATTTCAGAAGTGTTTGACCTAGTCACCACATATTCATCTGGCTCGTGTATGCATTTTGTATTTTCCATAGGGGTCACATAAAAACGAGAAAAAAACAACCTGGCTGACTTATGTATTTTATTGTTTTAAATTAATACTGGTCTTGGCTATACTGAAGATATTAAATCAACAACAATGTCTGCTGGGCAGCTTTGAAGATAAGTCTGTGGAGTAACTCTATGGGAACATTAATTGAGGTGTGAGACCTGAACGAGGCAAACGACGACGGACGACAGGCAACTCACGACGGACAACTCATCATCCCATAAGCTATGTTGGCATTCTTATATAAAATATAGCATTTAGATTCTCCGTAAGTTGTTTTGAACATTGTAGAACATTGTTAAGCAATGTTTTTAGTAAATTTTATTTTTCATATGTATTACATATGTATTTCTTTTACTTTCAAATAAAATACATATGTGGAATACATATGCGACATATATTTAAAACATACTCTTTTCATGCTTATGTATTCTTCCTGTGTATCCTTCCTGTGTATCTCGTCCGTCGGAGTGGGACGTAAACCGGGCGGTCCCGTGTATCGGTCTATCAACCGAGCACGTTAAAGAGCTATAGGAATCTATTCGATAATAAAAGTAGGGCAGGTTCCCGGATTCCTATGTATCCTTCCCCTCTCTCTGGGGCGGCTCTAAATAACCTGTACTGTGTTGATTAGCCGTTAACAACATTCAATTCAATTCTTCCTGTGTATACAATGTATTTAATAAAACCAGTACACTAAAATGGATATCCAAGAGCGTCTTTGTTTGGTTGATGTAGCACTGGTAACTCGAAGAGCTGTAGTTTTTGACTGCATTATGTATTTACTCACCATAATCAAAAGAATGAGTAACAAGGAACACGTTTAGAATAAAACACATTTTTAAATAGTTTATGGTTCCAAAATGGATGTGAATCCATTTAATACGTTTTAAAAGATTAAATGGATGAGCTTGGATGTTAAGTAAAACGAAACACTGTATGACCTTTGTTGTTAATATTAGACCCATTCTTAGAACAATGTTCGTCACGTAAAACTTGATGGAATACGTGTTCCACAGGACAATGTATAACTCATGATTTTTAAAATTTTAGAGTATTTATAGTAAGTTGATGAGTAATGATACTCACAATTAAAAAAGAGAATAAGGTATTTGTAAAAACAGTATGAGTAAAATACTCAAATCCTCAGCATATCTGATGCTCTGCTACCACATCAATAGAAGTTAGACCAAGAACAACAATACTGACTGACTCAAATGGGATTTCTAGTATCCTTCCACCTCCAGACGTACAAGAGAAATTAACACCAGTACATGCCGGAGTCGATTTCGTGACTGCTTTGCAAGTGAAAGCGTACGATATGGTCACTCATAGTCATTTCCTCGGGGTTTCCTGTTTTATCCCACACCATCCCGCATTCTAGAGTGATTCGTATATTTGTAAAGCTATTTAATGTGTTAAATAGTTGAATTTAGATGTCCATCATAGCCATGTTAAGCGACCTTAAAGCTACCTACATTATATTTAAACTGGTACTAACTCTTGAATATGAACGAGTCACTGGTTAAGTAGTTACAATTCGACAAACCTCCTAAAAGTAGCTATGTACTTGTAAGCCAGATATCAATGTAAGTGACAAAAACGACCCATGTTTACTTTACAGAATACTGATGTAGGAGCAATTCGAAAGTATTGATTGTAAAACTATTGAATAAAATAAATAAATAAATAAAAACGCAATTTGTTCATGTGTTTTATTTAATATTAGTATAAAATAAAAGTAAATTTAGTAAAAACAAGAAAGTACAAAACGTTTGACAAAATCAATAGTCAGACCAAACTATATTTAAAAGTTCTTAAAGGGAAAGTAGCGACACAGACGAACTAGGTATATTGTTGAGAGTTCTGAAAAACTTGGGAAAAGGTGGAAGAATTATCTAAATCGGATGATAAACAAAACAGATATGACCATTTGAAGATTGTTCTAAAAACGGAGTCACCATTTGAGGACTATGACGTCGTAGTTAGTTCCAAATGACCATATATGGAATATTGATAATTAGCAAAGAGAATCTCTCCAAATGAATGCAAAATTATTTACTGGTCATATAAGAATACATATGTTTCATACAGTTGCTGTAATTTTTCTCCAATAAATCAATAAAATATTCATATTTATAGATATTCCATATATGGTCATTTAGAACTATGGTGTCATAGCTCTCAATGGCGGCTTCCATATCCGTTTCAGACGAACCTTCAAATGATCATATATTCTTTGTTTATCATCCGATTTTGATAATTCTTTCACCTTTTTCCAAGTTTTTCAGATCACTCATTAATAAAACTTTTCCCAGCACACTGCTACATTCACATATGCGGCTGATCAAGGATACAATGCAAGAGTTTCTTAAAGGGGAACAAGACTATCTCGATTTAAATTATGATTTACATACTAGCTTAAAAAAGTGAAAAACAACTCGCATTGTTGCGGTGTGTACCTTTTAAGGAAAGTATAATTTGTCATCATCAACCTTATGTGGGAGGAATCAAAGTGGCCCATTAATACTCAAACCAGGTCGCTCTATGTCTTGCCGGGACGATGCAAGAAACATAAATACCAAAACTTTGACATTAAAATATGTTTTATATACATTTTAGATGGTGTTATTTATGCAAAAAAAAAGCTATAAACGTCGAACAGGAAATGCAGCATCCACAGAAAACAGTCAACCACAAACACACATACAGAACTAGTATCTTCAACTGATACACATATTTCACTTAGTGTTTTGTTATTATAGTGCTATTAATGATTAGATTAGAAGCATATATTGTCATTTTTCTTTTTAAACATTTATGCAAAATCCAAATAAACTGATCTATACGGAAAGAAATAAGTTTAGCACGGTCTTTTGCATATCTAGCTTAAAGAAACTGAGTTTTTTTTTAAATGTGAAGCATTTGATAACTTTGGCATGTCAGAAGGTGTTCTTGTTTTTCACTTAATGTGTGATTAGTAAGTATCAGAGTTATCTCCCATTTATATAAAACAACATTTTTCTCATTAAAAATAAGAATATTATCAAGAACAGGGTTAGACGTTATTAAATAATCTGCTCAATGGGATTTACCATGTTATTTATGTGCTAAACTTATTTCTTTCAGTATACATAAAAAGAAATAAATGTTAAATCCTTGCTGAATGGCCGATGTTGGTTGAGTTCATGCTGTATAGTAAGCCGATGGCGCCTTGTGAAGTGGGACTAGTATTGCCTCTTCACGAATGCTATTAGCAGGGACGTCATCATCACCATGACAACACTGGATTGCAGCAGACCTTCAAGTAAAATAAGAATATTTATACAAAGAACTGTTTTAAGACGAAATATTAAACCACTGTAGATTTCCATTAAATGTTGTCATTCATGGTTGTTTATTAATATTTAGAATGCCTGCATGGCGTTTTACTCTTCGCAAGCCAAATCATAAATTAAAATTACTTACATTATTTTGCTGTTGCTATGGTATTAACAATAATTAATAGATAGAGTCTGGTCTGTGTATAAGCGTTTATTTATCCTCGCTGTATTGCACTAAGCATTTTAGCGAGCAGACCTCGGTTTTAAAGTCTCATCCGAAGGACTGGTAAGGTAGGAAATACTTTTTGAAATATTTCGATAATTAACCCAAATTCGGTCCTGGCTGGGATTGAACGCGCGGTCCCTGGGTTACTAAACCGCAGTGCTAACCATTACACCACGGCGCTGCCTTAAGTCTGGTCTTAGCGGAGTCTGGTCTCAGCGAGTTGGCTTATTTAAACACCTCGATGGGCTACGCCCATCGCCCATCGAGGTGTTTAAATAACCAACGAGCTGTGACAGACTCTATCTTTTTTGTAGCATGGTGTACGTAGTAACACTGTGACGTCATAGTGATCGTACTCTATATTCCAATATCCGGTAGTTGTAGCACGGCATAGTCACGCCCCTTTAGTTACCCTAAATTAAACGATTTAATGCTCTGAATTCATCAAAGGAAATGTCACCGACCATGCTACAATGTGTCTTGTAGCGGGAGGATGCGTGCACAAATAGCTCCGCCTACTTTAAAATTGAAGTTTGTTCGTGTTTTTTTGGCAGAAAGTACCAAGTGAATGTAACTATATTAAATACTTGAAGAAAACATAACCAAACTTGTATCTGGTACCGACCTGCTCCAGATTTCTGGAAACACGTGCTCAGTGCACATCCGGTGTAGAACGGAGACTCGTCCGTCTCGTCATCACAATCCTTTTGTCCATCGCAGCGGAACGCTATGTCGATGCACTGTATACTTCCGGTGGCGCAGCCGAACGTGCCGGAAGGGCAACCCTGAAATTATTCAATGGTCTCAGTTTAAGACTTAAGACAGTTTGTACGCTCGAACATTGTTTAAATGGATTACAATGAATTGTATATTACAGTCACACCAACAACCAAGGTCATATGGCGATTTTCCAGCTTCCACTGGCGTAGAAAGACGCTCAGCTGCCCCTCCGGCCAATTTTCGTACTAGGGAGGGTACCTGGGCAGGACCACCGACGTTCCGCAAGATAGGCTAGCTGGATAGCTTCCTCACATACAGATTTCTAGGTCTATGAGGGATTGAACCCAGAACGGTGAGGGTGGGTGGGGGGATGTGATTTCAAGTCAGAAACTATTAACCTTGGGCCACGGACGCCCCCAGTGTTTAGAAACAAATGTATAACACACTAGGATTTCTGAAATTATCATGTAAAAATAATCATAAAACCTTCCTTTATTCAAAAATAATTATTTTCTTAACATCTCAACACGTATAAAAGTATGTATGTAAAACATGTATCGAAGTTCGTCTGTTAACTTTCTGTTAACTTTCGACTGAATAGTGTCGGGTAAAGAAAATACACGCGGGACGCCATAAAGAACTTTAAAGGCAACTTCTCCCTTACCTCACTAGTATACTTCTGATGAAGCAGGAAGTGTAAATTTAAGGAAATCCTCGCCAAGCTATATCATCTACTACGAAGCATTAATGGGCAACACAGTAAAACAAACAGATGATCATGTATATTTGAATATAAAAAAACATAATAAGCCAAAAAGCAAGTACTTAATGACTAGGCAAAATCATAGCAACAAGAGAATAAACCGTTAGAGGGCGCTGTTACTTTTTCAGGATTTCGGTACAAGTCATCATAGGGTCCACAAAGAGTAAAACTGTAAATAGGCCAACACTAAACATGTAATGCGCTGAAATAGGTTAGGGGCATAACCCTTTTATTTTGATAAAGATTGTATTTGTATGAAATGATAATGACACGGAGTGGATTTCCATAGAAGACGGGGTAGGGTGTGGTAAGAAAGTGCTGGGGTGGGGCAGTATTGACACGCTGTGGATTTCCTAAGCAGACGGGGAGCAGCATTTACTTACTTTGAGTGGATTTCCGTAGAAAGCCGGTAGACAGTATGAACTGATGTTACAACCGGTGTTTTCGCTCAAATCGCCGGTACAGTTCAGACCGCCATATTGCGGTGGCGGCGAGTCACATACTCTGGTACGTAGTTGTAGACCGGACCCACACGTGACGCTGCACACGGTCCAGTTGCTCCACTGTCCCAAACCGCCATTGACTGGAGTTATATAACATATGTAAGGCTAATGTTAAACAGTTAGTTTCATTGTTAACAGAGTACTAAAATGTCAAATTGTCCGAACCAACGAGGTTTATTCAGTAGTAGTTTCGTGTAATATGTTTTGAAATATCTTAACAATGTATGGTTTAAAAAAAGCCTTATATAAGGCTCGAACTCCGAACCTTCGATTTAGTAGACACATAGTAGACGACGCTCTAACCGATTGCGCCAAAGGCAGTTGGTTTGTTGCGGTATTAAATAATATATAACAAATACCACGATCTGCAATCTGATTGGTTTCGATATTTTGGCATGTGAGCGATCTCTATATTTTTAATAGTAAAAACAGTTATTTAAATTCTTGAAAAAAGCATTTAATTTTAAATTAAATATAATTAGTTAGACGATAAGTTGTAGATATATTACGACCTTTGTCCGTGCCTTATGAGTAGTATACAAGCACAATAACTGTCTATGAAAATTGATTTTAAACATTTAATTATTTAGCCGAACCTTATAACAAAAACAAAGTCTCTTCTACTTTGTTAATTGGCCAATTTTATTACACAACAAAAAAAAGTCGCTCAAACAGTCAATGCAAAACATAGTTATTATTAACGTATTACTTGGGCACGGAGTCGAAGGTCCGGTGCAGTTGCCTGTCTCGCTTGTCGAGCCTTCACAATCCAGACCGTTATTGGCAGGGGCTGGGCTGTCACATGCCCGAGTTCTGGAGTAAGTTCCGCTTCCGCTGCCGCACGTGTTTGAACATGTGTTCCACTCCGTCCAGTTACCCCATCCACCATTAACTAGATAATACAGGAAAAATACCGTTAAGTAGACAACACAGGAGAAAGACCGTTAACTAGACAACACAGGAGAAAGACCGTTAAGTAGACAACACAGGAGAAAGACCGTTAACTAGACAACACAGGAGAAAGACCGTTAAGTAGACAACACAGGAGAAAGACCGTTAACTAGACAACAAAGGAGAAAGACCGTTAAGTAGACAACACAGGAGAAAGTTCAAATATCAGTTAGTTAGTTGATTGTGACTTAAATGAAGTCATATTGTCTTTTTATTCTATCACTTATCAAATTATAAGTACTATTTGCTTTGTTACTGACCCGTATACAGAAATATTTTGTTTCGGTTGAGTAGAGTAGCAAGTACCTTTACTTATATAATGTAGTGGTGAAACATACTGTCGAAGGATTGGACAAGCACGAGACAATAAATGATCTGTTTTTCACACAAATAAAAGCAAGTAATAAACGAACACGAATTTCACGGAATTAAATTTGTTGCACCGGAACAGGATCTGTGTTTTGCGTGAGTGCTTTTAATTATAATGTATAGTGATACGGTACGTATTAAACAAACAGAAGAGAACGTACCTAATATAGTTACCATTTAAAGCTACAGTTTCTATTTTAACTGGTAATAACTCAAGAATATAAATGAGTCACGTGTGAAGTAGTTTCAAATCGACGAACACCCCAAAAGTCGGTATATAAGCAAAAATCGATGCGTAAACTTTAAACCGAGGTCTGCTCTCTAAAATGCTTAGTGCAATACAGCGAGGATAAATAAACGCTTATACGCACGCTAAAATATCACATTTTTATTTAGCCTTCATACTGATAACATCGATAAATATACGGCTTCAGAATATATGTGATAAAAAAATACTTGCCCCGAACGGGAATTGAACCACAGACGTTGCACTTGTATGATGTACGTTTATCCACTAGTCCACATCTATTTATTGATTTTTATTACCTGATCTCCTATATAAATGCTATATCGTCATTTCTTGCTAATTCACGGAGGAAAAGACTGTTCCCGGTGACAACGAACTGTTACCGGGCTTTAGTTTCGACTGTTTCCCTCACGTGCTGGAATTTCCCCGATTACTATTTATAGAAGGAACCTCAAAAACTCGGCATTTTCCGCTGCACTTCGTGAAGGGCGAAAAATGCCGAATTTTCCCACACATTGAACATTTCCGAACTGTCACGGAAATTGTCGGAAAATTTACAAGCGTCTAAGCGCTAAGTGATGCTGATTATTCAGCAGACGTAAATTTTCATTTTCACTGTTTCGTACAGTAACATTAATCAGGTAATAAAACAGTTATCACATGTGTGCTTGGGGAACAGTCAAAACTGTTTTCCCTTGGTGTCGGGGGGTGTCAGTGTGAACTGTTTCCCTCGGCCTATCGGCCTCGGGAAACAGTTCACGGGAAACAGTTCACACTGCCATCCCCTCCACCTCGGGAAAACAGTTTTTACTGTTCCCCAAACACACATGTGATAACTGTATACTGGTAGCATTTTTAACACTAAATAGGCATTACGTAATAACTAGCGCACACACAAACTCATCAAGCGCTAAATAACAAGTCGAGATATAGTTGTTTTGAGGCGGAATATTAGTTTCATATTGATAACATATAATATTACACCAGGCAATGTTAATTTAAACGTGCGAGAAGATGGACTATATATTTACGGATTCATCTTGAGTTGCGTTCAGCGATAGTTAAGTTATTTTGCCTCTTAATAAATCGTAGTTAGTATACCATATTCTCACGAAGCGTTATAGCGCAGTGGATAGAGTACCTGACTTGAAATCAGAAGGTCGTGTGTTTGAGTTCCGAAAGAGGCAACTTTTTTTCTTCTTCTGTAAATCATAATGTTACCTGTGTACATTTACGATGTGCACTGGTCGATGTCTATAAAATAAATGATGTCCTGCGTTATATTCGCTCGCTTAAATACCCGATTTCGACATGAGCTGGTGAACACGAAGTTAGACGCCTACAAAGAATAAATCGATTGATATACAGACTCTGTAGCTTTAAGGACATATTTCCTCAGATTTGGTCATTGAAAAAGCATGGGAATCTTATTTATTTACTGACTGCAAGCTACATGACCGATCAACTCAGGTATATAAATTGAGGCCCGCTTGTAGTTTTTTCTTTGTGTTACATTGCTTTATTAGATATTGTCTTGGGTAAGAAAAGCTAAACGCAACTTTGTAATTTAGAAAAGCATATTCATAATTTAGTTAGATTAAATACAAAACTTGTCTGATATTTCTTTATTGTTTCTAAAAAAGTCTTTATTGGGTGGGCCTCATAATCCCCCCCCCCCCCCCCCCCCCCCCCCCAACCCCAAAACAATGGGCTTGAAATATGTGCGTAAGATCCTTAATATTCAATAATTAATATTTGTATAGGTTACCTCTGGGTGATAGTGCTAAATCTTCATCAATGTCGCCGTCATCGTCGTCGTCAACTCCGTTGGCGGTCTCCTCGTCTATCCGACCGTCACAATCATTATCGACGCCGTCGCCGGCAACTGTAGCTGTCGCATTGCATGGCTATCATGCGTGTACAAAACATGTTTTAGTTTTACGAGACTAATGTCGTGCTTACATACACATATTATTTAAAATAAATCGTACTATATTTATGATTTATGTATTTCAGCTTTAATTAATGTCATACAATAGGTCTTAAAATTAAAGTTACCCATCCACAACTACCGTTTCAGGGAAGGATTCAAGGTGAGATGTGTGGAGTGGGGGCGCAAAACTGTTGGTTGTCACCCAGCCCCCGTAAACAGAAAAAAACGAGTTTGTGTGCGTGATTTGTTGGTTGTTTGTTATTTTTTAAAAGTTGCGCCCAACCCCCAATCTCAAATCCTGTATCCACCGCTGTATCGAAATAACCAGCGCCTTTCCTGAAAAGCCAACTAATGAGTGTATAACGTTACTAAAACTCCAGTGTCGCAGGGTTAGAAAAAATGTGGAGCCGTACCGAGGGTCGAACCCATAACCTTTGGTGGTCTATCGTTTTGGCGATGTTTCCCGACTGAGCTAACCGACCTACACTAATATACATGTTATATACCTATGGACTGTGACAGAAATGTACAAGAACATCAAAAGGATAGCGAATTCGTTCATTACATCAATTATTGCATATGAAGGGTTACGGAGGGCGGGAGGTATACAGCATGTTCTATCCAGGAACAATGGGATGGTCTGCCTCTACAACAAACAAATCGACCGTCATATATGGCCTAACACGTGCTAAAAGGACGTAAAACACCAAGCCTGCAAAGAGGCTTCCCGGAAGATTTGTTCTAATTAATATTGGACGTTGGCCATGTGTTTAGCAGGGGCGGGGCGTGGGGGTGGGGGTGGGTGACGTATATGTTCTGAAAGTGAGCCACACATACCATTTTACTTAAGTCTTTGGTGTGACCCGGTCGGGGATCGAACCCGCGACATTCCGCATGAGAGGCGGACGCTAAACCACTATGTGACCGTCGCGGCTCAGTAATTTTTTGCATTTATTCTGTATATGATACATTTTTTTGTTTGTTTAGAGAATGTCAAACGAAAACGCGTGTTGTTTATTATTAATTTCATACAACTATATCGTCACTTATCTTGCGTAAAAAGAATATTTTTTAATTGATAGACAGCATAACGACGCTATATAGGTATGAAACCACCAATTATTTTCCCCATTGACACCATGTCACATATTAATGTTTTATTGCAACTTGAACTGAAATATGGATGATGCAGCAGTGTAATTTTCATGTAGAAAAATATAATTCTCCACTTGAAAAATCACAAGACAAATTTGGGCAAGACATAAAAGAAAGTTCTGTTTATTTACTAAATAGTTGCTCACAAAGTGTATTCATAGATTCGACATTTGGAAAATGTTCATCAATGATCCAGTAAAACCTATCAAAACTCTTCTTATACATACAACAACGAAATCGAAAAGAAATGGAATATTTCTCCCTACTTGTTATGCCCATTTCCATAAAAAAGGAGGGATTAGTTTTTATTATAGGAACTACATTCGACTACACCTCGGAGGTTCATATGCAATTGGTGGTGGTAAACCTTTAACATATCAAACTTGTTTGAAAGGCTTTTGATGCCGATAGTTTACTCAAGCATGTTTACACAAGCATATGAGCATGTGAGATTAACTTACCAAGTTGATTGGAGCTAAACGTAGACCGGAGGCATACGCGTAGGAGTTAAATTTTGCATTTCCCATCGCCATACCCAGGAAACCGTGCGCCGGAGCGCGATTGTAGATGGTGTGGGCTCCCGGTGTAACATTAAAATACGTGGCCACGTAGTTGGCATTTCCGATAACAGTCGTCCACGTGGTGTTTACAGATTCATCATCGAGGACTATGTCCGAAGTGTAATTGGCGTGAGAGACGACAACTATTGTGTTGTTAAATTCGCCGGCTGTCGTCGTCACCGTGCTCCATGTGTAGTCGGAGCCGTACAGGGCGGCCGGCACGACGAGCGACATAGCCGGGTCACCACCTCTCAGGGCGTCGTTGTAACCGTCTTTACCTTCAGTTTTGCCGATCATGACGACGCAAATCCCTTTGTTGGCAGATATCCAGAAATAAGAATCACTCGGTGCGTTGTGTGTTTGGTACCTGTTCCTATCGAGTGTGTACGTCACCCCGTCATAACTGTAAGACGAGTTGTCCTTCTCTGCGACAACCCGGATGTAATCTCCAATGGTGCGAGCCGGCATAGGGAACGAAATAAACTCTTTTCCCCAACTTTGTGTGGCAACAAGTTGTTCTACCAGATGATCTCCTGACGTCTTCGTGTTAGTGTCGAGGACTGTTGTTTTTTTATTTCCGCTAAACGCTGAAATAGGATTCGTTGAAGTAATTCTAGTTCCTGTCATATCGCCAGAAACGCTATAAATGTGAAAAGTCTGGAATCTGTTCAATGTGACGGTTAGTGTTGACCCTGCACTGTATGTGTCGCCGTCGTACAGAAAAGAAGATGTGTAATCGGTCGAAATTTCAAACGTGACGATGGTACCGTCTGTTACCGCGGCCACCATTATTTCCGTATAAGTCGTCCAAGAGACGGCGACGTAGTCGGACCCCAAGGAATCAACGGGGTATGCGATAAATGCATCGGTCGAGTATTGTTCTTTGTTAACACCGTATACGGTGACCTCGTCTGTAGCAGTAATGTAGATCGCCTTGTTTTCCAGTGCCACACCGACTCCGCGTATTGTTGCAGGAATGGTTAGACTCTTGATGCTTCCCCTCGTAACGGTTAATTCCTCGCGCCATGTCGAATTGTACAGCGGGGTTGTTATGTTAACCTGTGGTATAGAATATATTTGATTTAATTTATACATGTGCGTGTGTGCTCGTGCACGCTTGCGTTCGTGCGTGCGTGCGTGTGACCAGTATTTAAAGAACAATATACTAGTTGAGAGTTATAATAAGCATGTGAGTAGTTTTGGTGAACAATACAAATAAATTCGATAACATATTAAGGAGCGAACATTTGTGAATAATTTTAGACTATACTGAACAAATAAAAGCGCATAATCTATATACCATCTAGAACATACCATTTTTGTAAATCCCTCATGTGTTATTTTTTCGATTGAAACCACACATATTTTCACAATGTGACAAAAACATAACGACTCATATACTCACACAATGGGACAATAACATAACCACACATATATTCACACAATGGGACAATAACATAACCACACATTTATTCACAATTTGACGACAACATAACCACACATTTACTCACAATGTGACGACATCTTAACCACATATATACTCACAATGTGAAAACAACATAACAACACATATACTCACAATGTGGTGGCTCGAACTTACCCGTGAGGGTGTGCAGCAGGATGGATGGATGGATGGATGGATGGATGGACGGACGGACGGAAGGACGGGCGGGCAGGCATCCATTCAGATATTTAGGCAGGCTGCAGACGGACAGGCAGGCAGGCAGACATACAGACAGACATACAGAAAGAGACAGACATACGTCTGTCAGACAGACAGACAGACAAATAGATATAACCACACATATACTGACAATGTGACAAAACATAACCACGTATATACCACTGTGTATATACACACAAGTGACATAAACATAACCACACATATATTCACAATATGTCAAATATATAACCACACAAATACTTCCAATGTGACAGAAACATAACCACGCATAAACTCACAATGTGACAACAACATAACCACACATATACCCAGAATTGAGACAGATTTTATTCAAGATCACGTGAGTAATAATTAACTAATTCTGAAAAACAAGCTTTTTTCTTTTGAAAAAATAGGGAAAAAGGTAAACTCCGGATGTTTTACTGAAATTTATTTTTAATTTTCTGTTATTTTCACATGTATTTTTTTCCGCAAACTACATTTTTATGCACCATTATTGATTAGGTTTTAAAATCATTCAAAGTTTACGACAATTTCCGAGCACAGGTGTAAAATGATTTTTTAACGGTTTTTTTTCCGGCTGATTACAGCATAAAATGTTTGTAGCATAAAGTCGTTTTTTTTGTCGAAACTCTGATCTTTAATTAGTTTGGCCTCTATAGTTGGGATTGTAAAGATGCAGAATTTGAAACATTTAAAACTAAAAGAACTAAGCATCTTTTAGGTCCATGGATGGCATTAATAATAATTATAAAATGCGCTGTTGTTTTTTTGTCACTGAATTGTGAGTGCCTATAACTTTATTTTTTGTAGTCAAATATGCTTTCTTTGGGTTTTATGGAGGCTATAAATAGAAAAAAGCGAAAGTATCAAAAACTTTCGAAAACTACATAAAATGGCTGATTTTGCTCGACAGATGAATACATTTTGGATGTATACAGAAATGCCCATGATATGCTTAGAACTTTTTCATTATTATTTATTGACATTTGAAATATTGGTAAATTTACATTTTAAGCATGTTTTGGGAATGGGTGGGGTGGTGCGAGGGTCGTTGCGGGGTAATCTTAAAGAAATGTGGCAAAAGTTATAAAGAGAATAAAGAGAATGCTTGTTGGTAGTTTTACTTGTTATGAAAACATGGGTAATTTAATGGTCTTCAAAGAAATGTATTATCCAATGATGGTGTAGTTCATTTTTTCTCCAGGATTCATCGGTTTGATTGTTGAAAATTGGACTGTTTCAGAAGATATTTGGATCCCGAATTAATTATAGAAAGTCTAATGGAATGTATTTAGGAAAATGGAAAAATCGGTCTGATCATCCCTTTGGAGTTTCATGGATTAATAGCACTAAACTTTTAGGCTATTATTATGGTTACAATGTTGATCCAGATCAAGTTTGGTAAAAATTATTTTCGAATTTTCATAATACACTTAGTCTTTGTAAGTATAAAAAACTGTCTTTTAAAGGCAAGTCTACTGTTCGACATTTTCTAGCCTTCAGTAAAATACTATATTACACTGCGGATAGCAATATTCCAGTCATTATATTAACATGTTTCAAAGAGCAGCCTTTAGATACATTTGGGGGTCTACTTTAGAGCCCGTAAGTAGGAAAACATTATACTTACCTTTTAAGGAAGGAGGCCTTAATGTACCAAATGTTGATATTAAGTACCAGGCACTGAGGCATTGTACTTATCCCACTTACAGAAACTTATTAATAGCCATAATGCAAGCTGGACATATTTAGCAAAATATTGGATTGGATTTAATTTGAGAAAGCACAATCCTTCATTTGCCAGTAATTTAATTCCTCATAGTAAATTTGTTCCACCATTTTATGAAAAGTATTTAGCTGTTTATAATAAACTCATGAAGCATTCTCCGGATTTTTCGTTCAAAAAGGCTACAACTAAAGATTTTTATAACGCATTGTCAAATATTGAACACACCACACTAAAGCTTGTTCGGAATTTCCCAACCATTGATTTTAGAGAAGTTTTTAAGAATATATACTCACCTTGTGTTGATCCAGATGTAAAAAATACTTCCTGGAGAATCTGTCATGATGTATTATATGTAAACTATTAGTTGGCCTATAGACTACATCTTAATGTTAATAAATGCTACATACCTTTTGTGAATCAACAGAAACTGTAAATTGCAGCTCTTATAGCGGCTGCTCTTTTTTATAGAATGTAAAATGGTTCAACCCTTAAATGTGGTTGTTTTGAAATTACAGAAGTTTATAAGTAAATGTAATTTTTTTCTTAGTGAAAGAATGTTTCGCTTTTTATATTTACCAAAATTAGATAAAGATATTCATGATATTGCCTTGATTCTGTGAATCAATACATGTTATTTGGACATACAGAAATTTGACGAAGCATGAAAATAAAAAGGTTTACACAATACACTTTAGTCCATGCATTTTTAAATAAAATTAAGTATATAATGTATGCTGATTTTTCGCGAATGAATTCTCTTGAGTTTGGATGGTGTAATGGCTTTGACACGTTATATTTCACAAACAATAAATTCTCGTTTGACCCTTGTCTTGATATAAATATCACAAGTTCCTATCGTTTCGTAATGTACATACACAATTTGTTATTACTTTGTTTTCAGAATGTTTTTGTTGCTCAAGTACTTTGATGGCGGATGAAATAAATGTAACCATGTTTATGTTGAGAAGTAGTTTGTCACATATGCGTTTTATTTAGCTTTACAACACGTGTATCTTTCACGCTGGTGCCTTTTCCCGGGATGTCAGGTGGTTCCCGACCTTACCTCGCGGGGGAACGCAATGACGTGTATAATTGCCAGTGATATTTTTTTTGATTACATTGTATGTCGCATGCATATATATGGGACAAGTCTTTCATAAAAATAGTTTCTCAACAACTTGTACTTACATATATTGTAAACGGCACTCGCTTACGGTTTTCAATTGCATTGGTTAAGTGTTACTCTAAGTATAGTAAAATTATGCTCACTGATTTTTTTTATATAACATTACGAACTTTTCTCCACTGGATATTACAAGTCACTAGTGTTAAATCGTTTTGTCAACGGACATGAACAGTACTGTGAGTGTGATATATATTGGACATGAACAGTGATAGTGTTTTCATAGTGAGTCCTACATGAACAGTGATAGTGTTTTCATAGTGAGTCCTTTTCTAATTGTAATATTATTCCAGTAATTTCTTCTGTTTACGAGTGCCGTCCAGATGACTGTTTACACCATCTGGTTCTTGATTGTAAATAAATAAAAATTTACTAACACTCATAAGTATTAAAATATGTTGATATTAAAAAATACATGTCCAATCAAACATGTTTTAGCGGTCACGTAAAATGGGCAGACACCTGTCTTAAGCAGACGTATATTTAATAGCTCAGTTATTATCTTAAATTTAATATGAAATTATATATATTTAGTGGTCACGGATTTTTACCGGCGAAAGTCGAGCCTCTGCATGAGTGACTATTTGAAACAGGTTTTAGAGTAATAAAAAAAGATAAAACAAAAAATAAAATAAAATAGATATGTGTGTATATATGTATGTGTATAAACTGTATGTGTTTATTACATATATATATGTATGTATGTAATAAAATCATGCATAACATGTTGAAGTAAAATATATAATTAAACACTCTTTTACTCTCACAAGAGAACGAATCTTGAACTGAAACACTTCTTAGTAAGTGAGTAATGGAGAACATGTATGACAAAAAAATGATATCTGACAAAATTGACTTTATATGTTGCCATTTATTGCCGTGTGTATATATAATGTATTGAGTTGTACCTGTGTACTCATGGACCTAAAGGTCTTTTGTATTTTGAATAAATATATATATGAAAAAACAACAACAAAAAGAACTGTGGAGTTGCCCTTTATGTTGCATAGTTTGTAAAGTTTAATTAATATTATACTGATTGTATTGCGTTATTCCCTAAGTTGGAGAGCTTCCGAATACATCAACTGTTCCATGTTATGTTATAATAAACATTCTCTGCCTTTAATAATTAAATAACTAATAACACGAAGTGTTTAGGTTACAACAGCGTAAATTAGTCTCCATGCCCATTCCATAGTAAAGTGAGAATATTTACAACTTTAGCGTGCAAAATAAACATGTCTGCTATTAAACATCAACAACGAAATAAAGGGTTGAATTTCTTCTAAGAAAAAATTCTTTAAAGAAATATTTCTTCAGTTGTATACTAACACCGGGTCAAAGGTCAACGTTATTTTTACCCCTTGCAATTTCATTCCCTGTCTAATTTCACTTCTGAAAGTTATATAAAAAACAGTCAAAAACACGATGAGCTGCATTTTCAAATATCAACAAAATGTGCAGAATACAGTTACAGCCAAAAAAATAACAGGAAACTGCACTAAAAAAGTTTTTAAGAAAAAAAAAGATTAGCACTCTTTAATATAGAACTACTTTTTCGAGCATCAGGCGAGCACATGCGGCTGATTTAGTGGAATATAACCTTTAAGTACAATCGTGACTTACCTGAACGACATTATTTGAAACAGTCGTGATATAGAGCTCAACGTCAACGGAAGTTGGGTTCTTGAGATTGTCCATGTAGCATATGACAAACTCCGTGCCAGCATTGTCTATGGCTGAAATATAAAGGAAAATACACAAACGATGATTCCTACATATATAGGATAGAGGAAACCGAAAGAGAAGGAGCGTTTCTTAATAGTGTAGAGTTCTCTTCATAGCCTTTATCCGACTTAGTGTTGGCCACAGGTTTTTCGATAGTCTCTATATAGGTCGCTTATTAGTCATGAAAGCCGCTGGTACTAAAATAAGTGGTGCACATATTTGAAATCTGGGGCAACTGATTGGTTGAAAAGTTGTGTTAACACTAAAAAAAATCAAATATTTTATTTGAAATCGTGTGACGAAATGTTTATTATATGCATGGCATTATCCATAAAATGTATTGTAAAATATAATTAAAGACACGTCTGAAGGGCAAGTCATATATGCCCAATACTACACGGGGAGAACTAGAACATACTGTGTATAATGTACTAACCGCAATGAGAGAATCCAAGCATGCACAACACGGCAAAAAATATCCTTCCGCCCATTTTAGCGGAATCTGCAAGTTAAGTTGTAAACTATCATACAATTTTCATACAATCTTCGAAAAACGTCTGACATAAATCGATACAAATGTTATCTTACACTGCAGTTAATGTTAAACTAAAAGAAATACTTTTCTTCAACACATTCGAATTGTTAAAGAGACACTCGGCAATCGTGATTTTTGTAAAACTCGAGGCGTTCCGTTAGTTTTTTCTGCATAAGAGGCATTTGTTCAATCATTAATATTAATTATAGGATCAGTATAAAGCTGATTTTGAATATTATTAATTGCTGATTATATTCTGCCAATAATATAATTAAACCTATGGTAGAATAAGAAGGAAACAATGAACACTCAAAATATTATTTAATTATATTCAAGCAGATTAAAAGTAAAATGATACTGGATAAATAAATCGTATATCTTTTAAAGGGACACATAGCAATCTTGAAGTGTTCATGACGTACTGAACTTAGTATACCGATTTATTTAATGATACTGGATAAATAAATCGGTATACTAAGTTCAGTACTTCATGAACACTTCAAGATTGCCATGTGTCCCTTTAAAAGATCGAACAGCTATTCGCGCTACTAGTATCAGACACTTAATTGACGGCTATTGTTATATCATGTTACCAAATACATTTTAACAGCTTATATAAATTTAAGTACCCGTTTGGAAGTTTACAGTATATTTTTTTCTTTCTTTTCGAAAATAACATATTTAATATTAAATAAATATTATATTTATGTCTGATTAAAACAAAACGTCTGCCTAGAATACCATTACATACCAGATAATTATTTCCGTCTGCGTTCTGTATGTCGTCTGCAAGAAGTGTGTCTTCTGCTGAATGTTAAAACCACTCTTAAAGACAACGGTCCAATGTGTTTTTCTTTATCCTGGTTATGACATGTAAAGACTATAATTCCGTACTAATATCTACATTATTTATTTAAATATTTTCATATTAAGACAACACGGGCACACCAATCCGGCGTAATCGGATATTTCCTAGCATACCAGAGCTTTTACGTCAAAGGAGCAGTAGGTTAATTTAAGAAAAACATTTGAATTTGAACTTAGTGTTAAAGCCAACCTCTTTGTGGCAATAATCTCCAAGAACGCATGTCGCAGAACCGTAATAAATACAGGGTGGCGAAATCACGTGACTTTTTGATCGATTTCAAGGCAAAAAACGGTAAACAAAGCGCTCGACTCAGTTACTATTTTAATTCATAACTTTCTTAATATTTAACTAATTTTGTTCAACTAAAACGCACACCTCTTACAATGTGAGCACACACCCCTTACAATGTGAGCACATACCCTTACAATGCGAGCACACCCCCTTACAATGTGAGCACACACCCCTTACAATGTGAGCACACACCCCTTACAATGTGAGCACACCCCTTTACAATGTGAGCACATACCCTTACAATGTGAGCACATACCCTTACAATGTGAGCACATACCCCTTACAATGTGAGCACACACCCCTTACAATATAAGCACATACCCTTACAATGTGAGCACACACCCCTTATAATGTGAGCACATACCCCTTACAATGTGAGCACACACCCTTTACAATGTGAGCACATACCCCTTACAATGTGAGCACACACCGCTTACAATGTGAGCACATACCCCTTACAATGTGAGCACACCCCCTTACAATGTGAGCACATATCCCTTACAATGTGAGCACACACCCCTTACAATGTGAGCACACACACCTTACAATGTGAGCATGTGAGCACACACCCCTTACAATGTGAGCACACACCCCTTACAATGTGAGCCCTTCTTTCCTCCAGTACTTACTGGGATTAGCCCTCCCAAAATATACACGGTCACAGATTTCTTTCATTTCCAAAACTTTGGGAGGGCTAATTTCAGAAACTACTGGATGAATTAAATTGCCTTTGCGAGGTATGTATGGGTTTTTACGGCATTTTCAACACATGTAAGGTTATATATGACAATCAATTTGTCTTATGGTGGAGGCAGACCACCCCCTTCTCCTGGGTGTAAACAGTACTGTAGCCTACACCTCCCGCAATCCGTAAGAAATCAACACTAACTCAAATGCTTGTCATTCGTTAAATATAAGAAAGTTATGGAGCAAACACCTATCTGAATCGAGCGCATTGTTTTAATATTTTTTAAATGAATTAAACAATCTCTACCCAGAGTACACTCGTTCCTCATATATGTGAGTGCAAGGAACGATAACTCTGCGTGGAGATTGTGAATTAAAATGTAACGTGGTTTCGCCACCCTAAAATAGATATCCTTACACATAATCCAATTTGAAAGATGTCTCCTTTTTATCAAAAATGTTAGTAAACTACGACTTTTTCAACACATTACAAGATTTAACGTAAACAATAAGTAGCCATTTTACTAATTTAAGTAAGACATACGAGTTTTGACTGATCTGATAGTGACCTTATATAGAAATATGCATTCCACACAATATCTTCAAAACCGTAACACCTAAACTCATGAAATTTCGAAGGTTCATCACCTTTGTTGAAATCAGGAACCTATTGCTTTTGGGGTCAAAGATCAAGGTCACTGACCTTATATGGAAATACGAATTCCGTACATTGCCCTAGGGGAGAGGAGAAACCCGGTCACATTTGGGGCTAGTAGGTCCAAGGTCAAGGTCACAGTGACCTTATATGTAAACATGCATTCTGCACAATAACTTCAAACCAGCTGTTACTTTCACCGTGCACGTCGCTGCCTGGGCATTGCCGACGTTCAGGATGCCGAGAACTTGAGAACTTGTCACTCTCAGGGACTGAGACTGAGACCACTCAGGGACTGAGACCACTCAGACCACTTCACCGCCACAGCGAAACTACTTAGAGCAGCAGCGACACAACAAGACATACCTACAAGAGAATCGACTACACTACACAACAGCACCAGATCAACCTACATCTAGATCAAGTACAGACTCTATTGTCCCCATGCGGCGAGGAGATACTCTGGAAGGCTTAACCTGAAAGGGCTCACACACACACACACACACACACACACACACACACACACACACACTTACTTCAAAACCGTAACACCTACACTAATAAAACGTCATATACATTGCCTTAGGTGAAAGGAGAAGCATATTGCTTTTGGGGTCAGTAGGTTTAAGGTCAAGGTCACACTGACCTTATATGGAAATCCACCTTCCCCACAATAACTTCAAAACACGCACTGTAACTTCTAACTATTAGACATGCAGTTTTGGAACTTTACAGAAATAGTACCCATGTTTAAACATCAACCCCTACTGATTTTAAGCTTAGTAGGTCAGATTTCAAGGTCACAGTGACTTGATCATGACAAATTCCTTCCCAGCTGTTATTCACAAACTATTTGATCTACAGTCTTGAACTTTTATACATAATGGATCTTTATGAATGTGAGTCGATTTAGATCCTAATGTAGTGAAGGGATCTTTATGAATGTCCTGTCGAGTTAAATCCTAACGTAGTGAAGGGCTCTTCATGCATGTCATGTCGAATTAGACCCTAACACACTGAAGGGATCTTCATGAATGCTGAGTTAGATTCTAACAAATTAAAGCGATCTTCTGAATGTCAAGTCGAGTAAGACCCTTTTTGAACACATTTTTTAAGGGATCTTCATGAATGCCGAGTTATACCTTAACATATTAAAGGGATATTCTTGTATATCGAGTTGGTTTAAAATAAAATCTAGATTCCCGTGAAATCCAAGGTAGCCTTCACGTCTGAAAAAACACACATATATCTAGACTCGGGCAGAAGGTATTAACATAACAAAAACAACAATGCAATCCTGACTTGTGGTCAGATACCACTATTGATTTGGGGCTTCTGATTGATTGAAAAATGTATAGGGTCTATTAGGGCAAATAGTCAGATTGTAAGGCAGATTCTGATTGGATTAAATTACCCAAATTATTACAAATACCCATAAAACATCAAAATATTATATTCCCATCATAAAACATGTTGATTTAGGATATTTTGACTGAAATTTGCATTTGTTTGGATACAATTGTACTGAGAGTATATTTGCAAAAAGTAAAATTTCTTGACTGCCATTCTGGGGATGGCCACCTTCAGTGAAATATTAGAGGCTGAAAGCATTACCCCCAATTTGCTGGTCATTTTTGAGTGTCTCTAAGATAGTTCTTTGAAAAAAGTTAGGTTTTATCATCCGTTCCGATATAGGAATAGATATTGTAGGCTAAAAGGCTATAATGGAGGCCTATGGGACATGCAATAGTGGTATATATATCACTGCAACAGGTTTTCGTGCGCGGTGTGTATGTGTTATAATAATGATTCCTCATAAAAGGTGTATCTATAATACGGCGCTTTATTCCAGTGGATTTATCGGAGCTTGTAATGCCTTCGAGTTATTGGCTTTCGATTTTATACGGATTTTAATGTAAAATATACTACACATACTGATATAGAAACATATATGTGTGTAGTAGTTAGTACAAATTAGGCATACTTGTAAAAATAAAGACTTTTATGTAACGTTTCATCCTTCTGTTGTAGGCGCCGTGTATCAAGCGTGTGAAACATTAAGCGTATGGCTCAGCAAACCGAGAATTAGTGGGTTCAGATCAATATTGAGGTCATTTTTGGCACAAATCGTGAACGCTCGGCCAATCCCGTCATTCTTCGGAATCCGCCTCGTGTGTATCAGGACGCTTCGTTATGTTCAAAATCTTTGACATTTTGATCGCCGGAAGGCAACGGCACAGAAAATAGTGCACTGTTGCTATGTAAACAATGTGGCCGCTAGACACGCGTGTTGGTGTATAATTTGCGTTGAATGTTTGTTTTTTACATTGCAGATGAAGGTTTTGTCACTGCTTTCATGTAAATAAATTATTGGTGGAGCAATCGGCTGAATGACATTGCAAAATTTGGATGATAACTTTGATTTTGAATGGAAATTTGTTTTGGCGGGAGTCTTAGGCGCGATGGCGTAACCAATATTGAAACCTTCGAGTAATATAATCGTGAACGCTCGGCCAAGCCCGTCATTATTCGGCTGCGAAGCAGTGTATGAGATGCTGCGAATGTCGAGTAATACATTCGCAACATCTCATACATTGAATGTAATTCGCAGGTTTCCATATTGGCAACAAAATCAAAGTTATCATCCAGATGTTGCAATGTTATTCAGCAGATTGCTCCATCAATGGTTTAATTACATGAAAGCAGTGATAAATACTGAAAAGGGGATCCCTTGGAAGCAACAAACACAAACAAGCGATACAAGTAGCAGACTCGGTTTTATTGAGTCTGTTCATGAGAGGTAATTATAAGATGCAACACCTCTCACGCCTTCTAGCACAAAAACCTTCATCTACATTGTAAAAAACAAACACGCAATGCAAATTATACATCAACACGTGTGGCTAGCGGCCATATTGTTTAAAAGTATATTGGCGCTGCTCTGGGACGATACACCATCAACATGGAACCCTTATAAACATAATCAGCATGCCGAGTAATTGTAGTGCTCAAAACAAATTATGTCTGCTCGGTAACTCAAAATCGATTTTAAAAAAGTTCTTAGTAGATCATGTTTTCATCCGTGGAACTCTTGTGTTTTTCCCCCAATAGCTCCGGTTTGATCAGGCCATGATCGGTTATACGAACGCATTTCTGGTAGATAATGCATTATAATAATATTTTATAATTCGAATCGTCTTCTACTAAAAAATGGTATTTGTGAACTATTAACACTAGTTGATGCGAAGTAAGCTAACTCTTATTAACCTACTGATCTATCTTTGCATTATCCGTTTTTGGAATTTGTTGGCTTTTGCCAGGTTATCAGGTCATGATTGGATATGGTAGATAATATATTATAATAATAGGTCGTAATTCCTCTCATCTAATAATAATAATAGAATAAAAATATTATTTGGCCTGGTAAATATACAAATTTGGCTGATTAAGGATTACAGTTTATGCTAATCTACTAGTACTCCGTATTTAGTTATTGCTCTATATCTAAGGTCAAAACGATGTTAATGACTAGACAAGTATTAAACATGTAGGATATAGCTAAATGAAGGAAATACTTTCCTCACTCAAGCTTTTCTGTGTCGAAGTTTGTTTTAGGTAGTTACTACGCCGTGATTTTGATTTGTTTTGAAAATATTGTTTTTAAAATTATTGGTAGGAAACTTGAAAACACGGAGACAACTCACTTGACCGAATGAGTGACCAACGTACTCACTCACTATGGAATCAAGCCCAGGTTTCATTATCGAAAATCGAGTGTGTTACCAACTGCGCTTCTCGGACCTTCCATCATTTTGATTTCCTTAAGCTCAGTATTTTTTAAAGTTATAAAATTAGTTTGCCATAAATGCAAAATGAGGATGATTTGTCTCTACATAGATAAAGCCGTTCTTCGCGCGCATCCAAAGCTCATCCGTAGCCGGGATGGCAAAGATACTGCGTTTGAAACCTTCTCGCCTCTCACCGCTGCGGTTTCGAATTCCACTCGGGGCTCGACTTGTAAGTTAGAAAGTGTCGATTCTTATAGATGGCGGGAGGTATACAGTACTGGTTCTATCCAGGAAAAGTTGGTGGTCTGCCTCTACCATAAAAAAACAACAACATATATTGCTAAAATGTGTTGAACATGACGTAAAACACCATTCAATCAGTCGCGTGCATCCTGACAACCCATATCAGGGAACTCTGACTCCGCGCCTGTTTTTTATTTTTATTTTTTATAAAATTGAGATCTTTGAAAAATTATTATCATAATTTGAAATGAAAACAACTAAGTCTGAAGTACACTAAATATTTAAAACATGTGTCAATCGCCAAACACTGACCGACTCAATCTTTATACAACTTGTATAAACAAATGTTAAAGCTATTTACAATTACTTTACTTAATCGATTAGCACGACAGATGTTTTAATTGCAAATTAGGAGTTTGTGTTTAAGATTAAAAGTTAAAATACAGGAGAAATGGCAAAGTTACAAATAAATGTCGGTATAACAAGTACGGTCAGCTCTCATAACTTCTGAGATCGTTCGCTGTATGCTGTATTGCGTGGTTTCGTGGAACATCGAGCGACATTGTGATCTTGGTGAGCGTTTTTTTTAAAAACTTTTTATGTTATTGTTTTATTTCTTTCATTCTGTATTTTCTTTAACGTTACTCCCGTTTAATCGTCATAACTATACATTTATTCATTATTCATGGATGGCTTTAAGTAAATGCCGGTGTTTTGATTTTTGATTTCTGTAGAACTAGTTTTCAAATCGTCCACCGCAGGTGATTGTTTTAAAGAGGCACGCGGCAATCTTGATGTATTTATCCGGAGCATTAAAATTACACCTGTATTTATTTATCCAGTATAATATTTATTTTACAATTGTTTCCCTGTATACATTAAATAAAAGGCCACACAGTTTGGGAGTTTTGTTTCTTTAATTTGTTTCGTTATTCTGAAATGTGTTTATAAATAGGTTTAACTATATCCGTTTTGCTGCAGTATAATCTATAGTTAGTACTGTGTAAAACATTTTCCTTTGAACTATTAGTTTTATAAACATATTTATTTTACATCGATTGCAAAACAAGTTCTTGCAACTTAGATTAGTCACTCTCGATGGCTTCCTGGGTAGAACCAGTACTATAAGCAATGTGGATTAAGTATTATAAATAATGAAGAAAAACTTCCGGAACGCCGCGAGGTTTAAAAGACTCGGGTGTACCGTGTGTCCCTTTAATATTACTTCTATTTATATCATTTTTTAATGGGAACCGTGCTTCTAAAATGTTACTTCCGACGAAACATTGATACATGTTAAACAGCGCTATAGTTTAATGCGATATGTATCTTTGTTAAAGCGAATGTAGCGACACAGACAACCAATCTTTAATATTGAGAGTTCGGAAAAAAATTGGAAAAAGGTGCAAGAATTATCATTTTGAGAAATATGACGTCATAATTCTAAAATACCATATATAGCATGTTGGAAAATATCATTTAAAGCAAAGAAAATCTCTGCAAATGAATGCAAATTGACCATATAATGCATAATAACATATTAGTATACTTATTTTTCATACCTTTGCTGTAATGTTCCCTCTTTATATCAGTTAATCAACATATTTATAAATATTACATATATGATAATTTAGAACTGTGATGTCATAGTTCTCAAAATGGCGGCTTCCATATCCTTCTCAAAAGAACCTTTAAATGATCATATCTTCTTTGTTTATCATCCGATTTTGATAATTCTTTCTCCTTTGACCAACATTTTCAGAGCTCTCAATAATAAAGATTGGTTGACTGTGTCACTGTATTCCCTTTAATACATATGAAAGGAACACACGACGATCGTTTTTGTTTTTTAAAACTAGTGGCGTCCCGACAGTTATACCAGGGTCATTCAAAATGTATTACATACATTCTACATACATTGCATACTTGCAAATTAGTAAGTATTAGACTATTTCAACGGAATGTTTTGCACTTTTCCAACTATTGATTATATTGCCCTAAAATTATTTAATCGAGTATACGTTTTACGCGTGATTCTTAAAGATTGCCGACTGCCCCTTTAAAGGTTGCCACTATTTGGTGTTTCGGCTACAGTTTTCGTTTGATTTTTCAGTGAGTAATTCGAAACAATGGCGGCGATAAAATACCTCGTATGCATGGCCGTTTTGTCAACATGTTTAAATGGTAAGTGTAAGATTTCGTTTTTTTCGGATTTCGACAGTACATATTCAGCTTTCTAAAACATAAATTGATTTCACCGAAATCGATGTATTTGAAGCTGTGAAACAGTTTGTGTGTACTTGATAGTTAAAAAAATAATACAGCTTCTCTACCTCTTACAGGTATACTTAATATATAATATACTCAGTTGCAAAAGAAAGTGGACACTAAGATTTGTTAAGATTTAGTTGTAAAAAAAAATTTAGAATTAAATTGACATATTCCAAAATGAATATGCCATGTTTGGTACCAAAGTTTTCATCATTCCATTGCCAATATCATGTTGGCATTTGTTTTTTCAATAGGTCGAATCATTAAGGGTCTGTCGCTTGATAAAGAGGATAGGGTGTAGAATTTTCAAAGTGTCCAGTTGCCAGTTGCTTTTGCAACTGAGTATATATACAGTGATTATAGGCCTGTACAATATGTTGTATACATTAGTGTCAAAATGAGAATCCACCCCAATAAAATTATGTTACACCAAAAATAGACAGGCATGATAACAAACTTTAATTCCTAGATCAAGTTCATCCGAGATTGCGGCTCGCATCGTAATTTAAGGAAGCAGTGAACAGTGTTTCTCTCATGTTTCGTGTTAATTATTAATAAGAACTTAACACTGTGCACTTTGGACGTCTTCATCTGATTATCGGAGATGTCGGTGCTTTGGCATACAGTATCATATCTTCAAAAATTGACAAAATATCCGTTTTCACTCTCGAAACTATACACTACCACACACTGGGCGTATACATTAGAACTGTTAATTAGGCCTATATTCATAGTACATAGAAAATGTCCGAGGTAAATTTCCTAATAGTTGGAAACCATTTCATCAGGACTACTACCGAACACATATTCGCACATATTGCAATATGGTTGTGGACGACTCAAGAATGGCCCTTTCTAGTTTCGTTAGTTATGATAAAAACATGTTTATTGTAATGGGAACTTTTGTGAAGATTATACATGGTAAAGGAATGAGCATTTTAAAATATAAACTCCGAAGTCAAATCAAAACAGCTAAGCGTGACTATGATTAGCTCGATCATCCGTCCTGCTTCTGATGTCTTCGCTCTGGTCAGGTTACAAGTAATATAATTAATAATAGTTATATACTGCTATATATGCAACGCGGGTTCCTACATGGTGATGGTGTTCTGGTAGTGCCGTGGTGTGATGGTTAGCATCGTGGCTCAGTAACACATGGTTACAATCCCAGCCAGGACCGAATTTGGGTTAATTCTCGTTCTTCTGTGGATAAATATTGCGCCCTTTAAGTCGCGTAATATTAATACTCGGAAGAACTCGTGCATATATCCCATTACAAATATAAGTAATATTTATAGTATAAGTTTTCGAGTATATGCGATTTATACTACTTCTCGAGGGCCGTACGCCCGAGAGTGCAATATAAATCGCATACGAGAAAAATATGCTATGAATGTTTGTACCATAGCCATTTATCCAAGTACGTGCGTGCAAGAAGTTTTAGGACGTTGCAGTTTTGAGTAAAAATAACAGCTCGATCAAAGACTCAAGAAATAGCATTATCACGCGGCATGAGCATGACCCATGTTTTGATTATATGCAGCCAATCGCCTTTGTTTATTATTGGGCAAATGCAATGTCAAGGAGTGCTGTTTTGGTAATGGTTTAGTCGTTTTGATTTACAGGTTGTGTGTAAATTACAACTGTGCGCGCGTAAAATTGAGTAGATCATGGTATAACTGCCGAATCTGTCATTTATAGTACGGCTGAAATATACCGGCATTTATAGCACGGTTAAGGCTCAGACTTTCAAGTTCATGAACATTATATCATAAGCAAGAAGAAAAGCAAACCATTAGAGCTATGGTACAATAAATATTGCACTTCATTTCAGTGGTCTCTGCGGTAGATGGTAATTGGGGTAACTGGGGTTCTTGGGCCATGTGTTCAGTCACGTGCGGCGGAAGCGGAAGTACGACAAGAACAAGACTATGCGATAATCCTGCTCCTACAAATGGTGGAAAAGAATGCAACGGAACGGCATCAGAGACGATGACCTGTCTTATAATGAATTATTGCATTCCGTCGTACAATGGAAACGAAGATCTTGTAGGTTACTCTCAGCTAAAGAATTTTTTTTTCTTATTATGACAAAGAAATTGTTAAAGAAACTAACGGCACAAAGTAGACTACACAATCAATTATCAAAACTCTATCCATGTGTTTAGGTCATATAATAATGCATAAGTGCCGATTAAAAATACAGTTTTATTCACGGGTTCTTACAACACCCGTGATTGAATATTTGTAAAACGTATTATGAGTTGGTAACTCTTAATTTGACGTTCCAGTTTTGGGGGTTTGCCTGGCTGGTTAAAGCCCTTTATATTGTCTCTATAGACTTTGATTTCTCAACATATGTAAGTTATATATATATATGTCTCGTCGTCAGTAGGTTTAGTACGGTGTCCTGTTAGGGCCATCTTACCATCGCATCTTACCATCGATCATCGACCTATGTCGATGGTAAGATGCGATTTTCGATGGTAAGTTGCGATGGTAAGATGCGATGGTCGATGGTAAGATACGATGGTAAGATGCGATGGTCGATGGTAAGATGCGACGGTCGATGGTCCATCGCATCTTACCATCGACCATCACATCTTACCATCGACCATCGTCTTAGGTCGATGGTAGTGCGATGGTAATATGCGATGGTCGATGGTTAGATGCGATGGTAAGATGCAATGGTCGACGGTAAGTTGGCCATAACAGGACACCGTAGTTTAGAAACGGTGTATATATATAAGGAGAATATTATGTCAGTGCCTTTTACTATCAAGTTTATTAGACGAGGCTTAGAAAACGAAGAATGGCGAGGCTCTGCCGAGCCATTCTTTGTTTTCGTGCCGAGCCTAATAAAGTTGATAGTAAAAGGCACTGACATAATATTCTATTTATCATGTATATTATCCACATGTTGTGTATGAATTACTATTATTACCTATTTCTCAGAATGTTACGCCTATCGAGGACGCCGCCATGTTGTTGTCTTTTGTTTGTTTTATGACGTTAGGCAACGTTACGTCCATGACGTCAGATAACGTTACGTACAATAAACGCTGAGGGATTCCGCATCTATTTGCTCTATTTGTCATTGCCTTATAAAGCAAAATTTAATAGGTCATACCTTTATTAGGCAGAAAAGTGCATATCTGCATGATAAATTGTAAAATGTGTCTTTTGTTGGCGGGATAGCTACTTTAAACAGTTGACTCTCATGAATTAAAAACAACAACAGTGACTTGTTCCGGACTAAGAGCATAGCACGTTTTTATTATTTTTTATTTTAAGTTTGATATTATCATTTATTCTAATACACCCGCACTATATAGCCTAGTTTAAAATATCTCGTTATATTGAACGATATATCACTGTAATGTTTGCAACGTTAGGAGAATAAGCATTGCGCATTGCGCATTACGCATTGTAACGTATGCAACGTTAGGAGATTAAGCAAAGCAATGCGAAAGTTTTCAGATGTGTGCGTTATTTTCACATTTTAGGGGTATTAGAATAGAAATAGAACATCGTTTACGGTGAATTATCTATAATATATCACGGTTTGTCGTTCAGTTGTAAACAATAATTTCACTCGCCCTTCGGGCTCATGAAATTAGTGTTTACAATTGAACTCCAAACCGTGTTATATTAAACGATAATTCACAGTAAACGATGTTCTATTTCTTAAATAAAGTCCAAGTTTATCTTTTTTGTAAAGTTTCTTTTATTTGGAATAACACAATAACAGTCGTCTAGTGTTCAACAACACATTTAAGAAAAAACCACGTTTGTTTAAGATACGTCTACTTGTGTGGCGTAATTATGCAGTGTTTATTTACTCAATACGAATAATTTATTCACACATATCTATGTATTAATAAATATAATTAAAAAAAAACTTTTGTAGGCATGTGGTGCAAACTATTTTGGCTGTGCCTCGGGTATTGAAACGTGCATAAATATTACAAAACGTTGTGACCTCACCGTCGACTGCGAGGACGGAAGTGACGAAAACCCATACTACACCGGATGTCCTTCCATCGCATGCGCGCAGAGCATCGCATATGGTAATCCGATTTATTTTCCGAAGATAATATATTTATTTTAAATCGGCCAGACACATATAACAATACAAACATAAGTCCTCGGAAACTTTTGAACCCTTTTTAGACTTTAGCGTGTTTGTTTTTTAATTTTAGATTTTCAATGTTACTCAAGTTATCTCAAATGTAAAATATTGTATATATTGCAGTCAGATTATAATTTTGTATTACTGCTTAAATTTACCATTGAATTAAGAATTGACTGAATTTATCAAACGACAATAAGTCTTATTCGCACTGGATTGAGCTTTTTGTCTTTGTCAAGCGCTCTCTTAGTAGTCTAGTCATGCACGTTGCATCATCAGTTCAACCAAACTTTAAGTAATATATTCGTAATACGACTTCAGTATAAACTGCAGGATGTTTAGCGCTCACCTATATAAATATGTTTAAATGGACACAATCATGGAAATCTTGAATTTGTTATCAATCATTTAAAATTAGCGTCTCGATATATTAATTATAAAATTATTTAACGAAGAAAACTCATTTGAAACTAGTCAAACTTCCATGAGTCTCTCAACAATATAAATATATACAAGATAACTGGGATATACATGTAAAGTGATTTTTAATCTATTCACTATTCAGCAGTGTAAATAGTTTCAAACAGAGTTGCAAGACTTATAATTTTCTTATAATTAATATTAACGATTGAACAAATGCAAGTTAAAAAAAAGTACAGTACTGGTTCTGCCCAGGAAAAGTGGGTGGTCTGCCACCACCACAAAAAATCGACCGTCATATGTAACCTTACATGTGTTGAAAATGACGTAAAACACCAATCAAACAAACAAACAAAACTAGCCTCGGTCACCCGGCCCGCTTCTGATTTCTTCGTTACGCTATGCTACACGGATCCAGAACCAGGGCCTGGGGAAAATAGGACGTTTAAAATCGCCCTCTCGTTTTGGGCGATTTTGGTGAGATTTTTAGAGATTCAACGAGACTTTCAAAAAACATGTTTTTAGGTTAATTTAATGATATTTTCTTATTTTTAACTTATGAGAAGCAGCAAGTGACGTTAAACAGTTTAACTGCTGCATCAACAATTGACGTTGTACTTGTTTTTACAACATGACGTCACACAAACGTCGACTCTATGAGCGCGAAAAAAACGCGCGAATAAATTGTGGTAAACGCTAGTGGGCGCTTTAATTGGTCTAATCTGCCCAGACCGATATATGCAAGTAAGACATATGCATGATACGGTCTGGCTGGCCGAGACTAAAACAAAACAAGATTGCCATGTGTTTCTTTCATATACTAGTAATACACTTGTCTCACCATTGTGTACATTTAGATGCGCAGTTCATCAAGCCCGTTTCATCAGCGTTGGAAAACATTGACATATAAAACAATAAATAGACGACGAATAAGATTTATTTTTAACTGTATTCACTTCTAAGTCGATGAGAGAAAAAAAAAGTGAACATATTATCATACACCATATAATAACGTATTATAAATTAATCTACTATTATTATCTTTAAACTACCAATTAAAAAGAAAATCCATGAACGAAATGTGTGTTGGCTTCCCTTTTATATCATGTTGGTAAAGCTGTTAGCCTGGGTACAAATTAACCCTCAACCCGTTGAGCACGACTATAATAGCCTTTGAGTCCATTGTAAACCCAGATCAGTCTGCGAGTAACCTGCGAGTAACTCGCAAGCTGATCAGGGTTTACAATGTCCGGCTGTCATTTTCCCCCAAAACACCCCTTTGTCACATAAATGAAATGGTCTTAATTCAAAGAAAGAACCGTCCATTATATATATGTAGCGGATTAAGGGATAACTAGGCCGATTGTTATTTGTTTTAGCCGTCCATCTGCCCTTTGTTAAATTCATTCTGCTCAAAGTCAAGGTCAGAGGGTACAACTATCAAAAATACTGGAATGCTTTAGAAACGGGTTATCCAGTATTCAAATGGTGACCTTTGCGACAGTACATCAGTCGTTTAACGGTCGCAAATCGTGTTAACCGTAGCGGTAACCGTAGCGGTTAAACACGATTTGCGACCGTTACAACTGATATACTGCTAAGGTGACTTCATTAAACAAAATGTGCGTCCATTAAACGACTAATAAATCAATACCGTCGCAAAATTAAAACTTTCAATAATGTTAACCCTATATTTAATAGTCGCCAATTTGCAAACGTGAACCAATCGAATAGCAGGATTTGTGTCAAGTGCCTTAGAATGATACATTACTCCATGAAAAGGAAAATACCGACCCAGTCTGTAATATCTCTTTTAAAATATGTTGCTGCAATTTCCAGCCTGGGTACACAATATATACTACTTTCTTGTTTTGTTTTAGTCATCCAGCCGTCATTGGTTACAAGTATTCTGCTGATAGTGTCTGCGTTCGTTATGAAGTCGTCTGCCAAATAGAAGAGATCCGCAGTAACTTGCTGAAAGTGGCATCGTTCGTATGAAGTCGTCTGTCAAACGAGGTCCTCGTGTTGCGGCTAATACATTTTAAAGGATTTTAGCAATAATCGAACTATTACGTCATTTGTTTCTTTTCTTTATTTCACTATTTAGCTTAGTGTTTGTATATTGTTTGTGTTGAATTACTTATAACCGTTTTACTTTAAATATTTTAAAGATATAGAGAAGGAAATAGTATAGAGTTAAGAGAACACTGTCTGCCTTCAATAATATTTCTTTCAACAACAATCAGTATGTTTTTAAAAAGTGTAGCATACGTATATGGGGCACTGTTGTTTTATATTGTTAAATTTGGAATCTTCGGTTTGAAATGGTGAAAAAGCAGATTGTAACGTCAAATGTGCTTAACATAGTAATACTAATAATACATATATTTCATCAATTTTGGATCTATTGAATAAAGAACTTCTATAAAACATGTGGTTATCTTTAATGATTTCAGTTTGGAAGTCAATGCTACATAGTCTTAAAACCATTAACATTGTTGTTAACTGCTTTCCGATCACAAAGCAAGAATTTATTTTGACCTAAACGCATCATATGAACAAACAAAAACTGGCCGAGGCCTTTTCCAGACAAATCTAGTACACTAACAATCATTAAATCGTACGTATCGTGCATGTGTCGCTATTGTTTGGGAAGTTTGTTTCAGCCAAAGCTTTTTTGAACTTTTCAGGCAAAATTGTAAAATAAACTAAATAATTTGTATATTAAGGAAAAAGAAATTTTCAGTGGTAAATAAAAAGACCTTACCTTTCAAAATCGGTTTAGAAATAAAAATTGCATGTGCGAAAGTTGTTTTGATAGGGCATTTTCAATTCAAAATTCTGTTGCTTCAAAATTTAGAAAACGTATTATTTCAGAATTTGTATCCAGAAGTCGTTTTAATGTGTTTAACACACGTAAATTAAGACGTTTTGAAAGTTGTATAAGAAACTTTTGAGGCTAACTGCAATTATTTGAGATTTCTTAATTTTCTGCAGCAACAAGGAGTTTTACATGGGAAAAGCCTCATCAACAACTAATTTTGGTTGTAATATATTTATTTCTTAACCGGTTTTAAAAACTAAAATATTTTTATTTACCACTAAAAATTCCAGTTCCATTGATATATAATTTATTTACGTATTTTTAAAATTACTCATGTTATTGCTGAAAAAACTTTGGCTGAAACAAGCGCCCCGAACAATAGTGCATATAGACATTGAACATGCAACTTAAACACATTATGATGGTTTCATTCGCACTGGATACACCAGTGACTGTATATAGACATATTATAAACGGGTCCTGGATAAACACCCTTAATTATTTTAGAGAAGAACTCCTTTTCCCTTTAAACGATATATTCTTACTGATAATATATACTTTTTGGAGGTACATGTATTATACTGAAAACAAAACATTTAGCTAAAACAAGCACTCCAAACGTTTAAGGCAGTTTATTATAAACCAATCAAACAACCGACTCGTGTATTGGAGTCAAATGAAACGAAGCACAAAACCTGCCCGTGTATTGGAGTCAAATGAAACCAAGCACACAACCTACACGTGTATTGGAGTCATTGGAGTCAAATGAAACCAAGCACACAACCTACACGTGTATTGGAGTCATTGGAGTCAAATGAAACCAAGCACACAACCTACACGTGTATTGGAGTCATTGGAGTCAAATGAAACCAAGCACTGTCGGACCGTATTTGGTACAAAAACGAATATGTACAAATTTGTACCATATTCGGCCGAATATGGTACAACTGTCTAATTGTACCATATACGTATCTGCAGTTTTGGGGTAAAATGCCTGACCAAATATGGTACAAACTTGTACCATATTCGGATGAAAAATGTACCACATTCGTTCCGAATATGGTACACACTCATCATCGTCATCGTCATCATCATCATCGTCATCATCATCATCATCATCATCATCATCATAACTACAATTTGCATCAACGTCATCAATACCATCATGAAAATAATCATCATCGTCATCATCATCATCATCATCATCATCATCATAACTACAATTTGCATCAACGTCATCAATACCATCATGAAAATAATCATCATCGTCATCATCATCATCATCATCATCATCATCATAATCATCATCAGCATCATCATCATCATCATCATAATCATCATCATCGGCGGCCGGTAATCATTGGCGTCAACATAATAAAAAACTTTTTTCATCATCATCATTATAATCATTATCATCGGCCGATAAACATCGCAGTTATCATCATCACAATCATCAAACCCCAATCATCATCACCATTGTCATCATCATCAATTACATCATCATCGTCACCATTAACACCATCATCATCATCGTCACCATTAACGCCATTATCATCATCATCGTCATGATGATGACAAAAGTTTTGATGATGATGACGACGATCAAAATTACCGTCATCATCATCATCACAAACTTTTATCATCATTGTCATCATCATCACCATCATTATCACCACAATCATCAAGGTCATCATCATCATCATCAACACCATCATCATCATCACCATTATCATCATCGTAATGAAGATCACAAAAATGTGATGATGATAACTGCGATGTTTTTCGGTCGATGGTGATGATGATGACAAAAGTTTTGTAATGATGATAAGATCAAATTTTCCAAGAAGCGCTGGCGCGCTTCATGGATTTGCTCGCCTACCTTTACCCTTACAAGTTCACACTCTATGAACACAACCAAAATGCGATAATCCTCAAACTTTTACAGAGTTACCTGGAGCAAGCACGTCTCTAGTCTTAGAGTACTAGTACTTAGTAACCAGTACTAAGCAGATACATTCGCCAGTAATTGACAACTGCCCTACTTGAAACAGCGGTAGGGGAAGAATGGCCGTAGAAATCATTTCGTGACCAATCTCCACGAAAGTATCTGGCCCGCCCGGGAATCGAACCCAGGCCGCCTGCGTGCCAATCTGACGCGCAACCGACTGAGCTAGCCGGCGAAACAGTTACACAACCAGCAAAATCCATGTAAAGTGTGGTTAGGTTAGCTGTTTCTGTTACTGCTAGTTACGACGACGACGACGACGACGACGACGACGACGACGACGATGATGATGATGATGATGATGATGATGATGATACTTTTGTCACTTCCAATATTAGGTTAATACAATGTATTTGAGTTTGAAAAAAAGTTTACACATTGGCAGACTATTTCATTTATTAAGAAATACATAATTTATGTACCATATACGTAGGCCATTTTCATTTTATGAGTTTTTTTGGTATGTACCAAATACGTTTTGGCGAGCATAGACAAACTTATTCCAACCGAATATGGTACAATGTTTGTACCATATTCGGTCGAAAATTGTACCATATTCGGTCCGAATATGGTACATTTGTACCATATTCGGCCGAATATGGTACATTTGTACCATATTCGTTTTTGTACCAAATACGGTCCGACAAAGCACACAACCAACACGTGTATTGGAGTCAAATGAAACCAAGCACAAAACCTACTCGTGTATTGGAGTCATTGGAGTCAAATGAAACCAAGCACAAAACCTCTCGTGTATTGGAGTCATTGGAGTCAAATGAAACCAAGCACACAACCTACAAGTGTATTGGAGTCAAATGAAACCAAGCACAAAAACTGCTCGTGTATTGGAGTCATTGGAGTCAAATGAAACCAAGCACACAACCTACACGTGTATTGGAGTCAAATGAAACCAAGCACAAAACCTGCTCGTGTATTGGAGTCATTGGAGTCAAATGAAACCAAGCACACAACCTACACGTGTATTGGAGTCAAATGAAACCAAGCACAAAACCGGCTCGTGTATTGGAGTCAAATGAAACCAATCAAACAACCTACTCGTGTACTGGAGTCAAATGAAACCAATCAAACTACCTGCTCGTGTATTGGAGTCAAATGAAACCAAGCACACAACCTATTCGTGTAATGAGGTCAAATGAAACCAAGCACACAACCTACTCGTGTATTGGAGTCAAATGAAACCAAGCACAAAACCGGCTCGTGTATTGGAGTCAAATGAAACCAAACGCAAAACCGGCTCGTGTATTGGAGTCAAATGAAACCAAACAAACAACCTACTCGTGTATTGGAGTCAAATGAAACCAAGCACACAACCTACTCGTGTATTGGTGTCAAATAAAACCAAGCACACAACCTACTCGTGTATTGGAGTCAAATGAAACCAGTCAAACTACCTGCTCGTGTATTGGAGTCAAATGAAACCAAGCACACAACCTACTCGTGTATTGGAGTCAAATGAAACCAAGCACAAAACCGGCTCGTGTATAGGAGTCAAATGAAACCAAACTAAAAACCGACTCGTGTATTGGAGTCAAATGAAACGAAGCACACAACCTACACGTGTATTGGAGTCAAATGAAACCAAGCACAAAACCTGCCCGTGTATTGGAGTCAAATGAAACCAAGCACACAACCTACACGTGTATTGGAGTCAAATGAAACCAAGCACAAAACCTGCTCGTGTATTGGAGTCATTGGAGTCAAATGAAACCAAGCACACAACCTACACGTGTATTGGAGTCAAATGAAACCAAGCACACAACCGGCTCGTTTATTGGAGTCAAATGAAACCAAGCACAAAACCGGCTCGTGTATTGGAGTCAAATGAAACCAATCAAACAACCTACTCGTGTACTGGAGTCAAATGAAACCAATCAAACTACCTGCTCGTGTATTGGAGTCAAATGAAACCAAGCACACAACCTATTCATGTAGTGGAGTCAAATGAAACCAAGCACAAAACCGTCTCGTGTATTGGAGTCAAATGAAACCAAGCACACAACCTACTCGTGTATTGGAGTCAAATGAAACCAAGCACACAACCTAATCGTGTATTGGAGTCAAATGAAACCAAGCACACAACCTACTCGTGTATTGGAGTCAAATGAAACCAAGCACAAAACCGGCTCGTGTATTGGAGTCAAATGAAACCAAACGCAAAACCGACACGTATATTGGAGTCAAATAAAACCAATCAAACAACCTACTCGTGTATTGGAGTCAAATGAAACCAAGCACACAACCTACTCGTGTATTGGTGTCAAATAAAACCAATCAAACAACATACTCGTGTATTGGAGTCAAATGAAACCAATCAAACTACCTGCTCGTGTAGTGGAGTCAAATGAAAATAAGCACACAACCTACTCGTGTATTGGAGTCAAATGAAACCAAGCAACCAATCTACTCGTGTATTAAAGTCAAATAAAACCAAGCACACAATCTACTCGTGTAGTGGAGTCAAATGAAACCAAGCACACAATCTACTCGTATATTGGAGTCAAATGAAACCAAGCACACAACCTACTCGTGTATTGGAGTCAAATGAAACCAATCAAACAACCTACTCGTGTATTGAAGTCAAATGAAACCATGCACACAATCTACTCGTGTAGTGGAGTCAAATGAAAGCAAGCACACAATCTACTCGTGTAGTGGAGTCAAATGAAACCAAGCACACAACCTACTCGTGTATTGGTGTCAAATAAAACCAATCAAACAACATACTCGTGTATTGGAGTCAAATCAAACCAATCAAACTACCTGCTCGTGTAGTGGAGTCAAATGAAAATAAGCACACAACCTACTCGTGTATTGGAGTCAAATGAAACCAAGCAACCAATCTACTCGTGTATTAAAGTCAAATGAAACCAAGCACACAATCTACTCGTGTAGTGGAGTCAAATGAAACCAAGCACACAATCTACTCGTATATTGGAGTCAAATGAAACCAAGCACACAACCTACTCGTGTATTGGAGTCAAATGAAACCAATCAAACAAACTACTCGTGTATTGAAGTCAAATGAAACCAAGCACACAATCTACTCGTGTAGTGGAGTCAAATGAAACCAAGCACACAATCTACTCGTGTAGTGGAGTCAAATGAAACCAAGCACACAATATACTCGTGTAGTGGAGTCAAATGAAACCAAACACACACTCTACTCGTGTAGTGGAGTCAAATGAAAGCAAGCACACAATCTACTCGTGTAGTGGAGTCAAATGAAACCAAGCACACAACCTACTCGTGTATTGGAGTCAAATGAAACCAAACACACAACTGAGTCCTAATTATATCGTTTGAATCACGATTTTCATTTCTACTAAACATGCCTGCAATAATCTATTGCGTATTGTTGTGCCTCAATGCCCAGTGAACAACATTTACTTTTGGGGCGGAGCTAATACTTTCTCTAGCTAATTGCCGTAAATTGCTATAAAAAAGCGTGTAATATTGGCAACGTCACTGTTCCAACAGTATGAATTGCAGCTTTAAATTTTTTTTTTTTACAACGTATTTACATTATTCAAGTATGAAAAACAGAACAAACGTAATATAAATATAAGGACTGAATTTGATATTTCGATCTTTCTACGATGTATGAAAAACAGATAGTTTAAAGTTAGCGAGCAGCTTTAAACTAGACTAATGTTTTTCATAATCGTAGAAAGATCGAAATATCGAATTCAGTCCTTAAAAGAACGTTGTTTTAGGCACGTCGCACATAAACAGGTCATATTGTGCGCGAAAACTGATGAAAATGAAATGTTCTTCGTTGTTAAAAATTATCCTAAAATATTACGTAAATTATCTACAGGGATGGTAAAGTAAACGTATAATACTATCATCAAATGGCCGTAAACCAGCAGTGCAAATATGAACATAACTACAATGAACTATACAGTCGGATTTCTTTTAATACATCTAAAACAAGACGGTTAATGACTCTGAAATCAATTATATAAACAAACTCTTTCATACTGTTAACTTGGTAGAATCATGGAAGAATTAACGAAACAATAATTACTGAAAAGGTGATCCCTATGAAGCAACAAACACAAACAAGAGAGAAAATTAGCAGACTCGGTTTTTATTGAGTCTGTCCATGAGACTTAAAACATGGAAGAATAAAACAAGACAACAAATACATATATCAAGCATTTTACTGCTCATTGATAATATTTTGCATGTGTTATTTTTCTAGCGATTACTAATGATGATGGTTATGTTGAAGGAGCATGCGATACATCCAGACTAGTTCTTTCTCTGGCATGTATCGACACTATTGTATGAATCATCTGCCATTGTATGATATCTATTAGGACTATTAATTTAAACATATGTATTACATAACTGTCATAAATTTACATTGAACTATGAATGACGTAATTTTAGTATCACACAAAAGAGTTATATCGTCACTAGTCACGATATAACTTTTTTTATATCATCACTACTGATGATATTACTTTGCCGGAACTACTTTCTTAACATATTTGTTAAAAAACACACTGGTTTAAAGTTAAAATATTTTTTAATTATTCTTTTATGTAAAGTTCTATAATAAACAGTATAATTAACAGCATAAATTTGATACTGAATTAATGTCACCCTCGTGACATAAATTCAGTATCAAATTTATGCTGTTAATTATTCTCTATATATTAAACACTTATATACTTAATAGTTGTCAAATACTTTTTAACTAGTAACATATACAGATGATCTTGGAACTCACCTATAAAATTATACAAATTGTCATTAACTGGAAAATATTATGTGTATTTCATATACATGTTTATTTCTATGTACTATTTGCATGTGAATTGTTGGGCGTAATGCCTTATGTTTGAATAAAATATCTATCTATCTCGTTCGACCTAGTTCGCAAATATGCTTTGACCTTGGGCAATAGTTCGAATATGTAACCCATTTATGCACTTCGGTCAAAGTTTAAGCCATTTGTATGCTGTATAACCCCTTTGGGGAATACGATGCTAAGCGCCTTCTTACAACACCTTATTCCTTCACGAGGGCAATATAAAACAAACAGTGACTCCCACACAATATTATGATAAAAACACACATCCCCATTTTGAGAGCATTTGTCTGACGTATGTATCGTTAAATGCTTTTGATAACAGTTGTACCTTGTTTTCTTGTTTTGTCACTAAGCTGGATTTCACTAAAAACCTATTCATCAAACAGAATAACATCACTGTGAAAGATAACTTGATCCCGCACACGAGTAGCATTACGATAACATATCTAATTAATGGCGTCGTAGGATGTCCAAAATAAAAGCCTACAGTAATTTGAAAAGACCAACCCTAAGAAGCCTACATTGTTTAAAAAAAAATTCTGGATCAAGAATAAAAAGCCCACAAAAAGATTCCGATTGACATCAGGAATATAGCGTTAACGTTGACGAACCACTTCCATTTTGTTTTCTCTTCAATGGAGGTCAGCAGACGTTTGTGTTCCTTCTTTTCTTCTTCGGAGATATCCAAGCCTCTTTTGGGGGGTTCGTAGCCACATATAAGATACAGAACCTTCCTCCATTTTGGTAATTCTACTGAAATTAAATAAAGATACTTGGATAATTCTCCAGTTTCGGGAGTCATATGGTACAATAGGGAATGCATAGCCAAATACGAATTATGTTAATAACAATAACTAATATGAATTATAACAGTTAGCTCTTGTTGATAATTCTTCCAGAAATAAACAAATTAGGGTTTCATAGCCGCATATAGAATAAAGCATTTTTCTTGGGGGAAATATTCTTAAACCAGGAGCATCTTTTACATAGAAGTCTCTGCTTCAATCATAGTGGTCTAGCCGGAATTCATTTCTTCAGTTTGATAACTTTGTTCAGTTTCAGATTCAGTTTGTTGAAACTAACATTCGAACCTGGGCATGTAGCCGCATATAGATGAAACTAACATTTGAACCTGGATATGTAGCCGCATATAGATGAAACTAACATTCGAACCCGGGAATGTAGCTGCATGTAGATGAAACTAACATTCGAACCCGGGAATGTAGCCGCAAATAGATGGAACTAACATTCGAACCCGGGAATGTAGCCGCATATAGATGAAACTAACACTTGAACCTGGGCATGTAGCCGCATATAGATGAAACTAACATTCGAACCCGGGAATGTAGCCGCATATAGATGAAACTAACATTCGAATCCGGGAATGTAGCCGCATATTGAGGAAACTAACATTCGAACCCGGGAATGTAGCCGCATATAGATGAAACTAACATTCGAACCTGGGCATGTAGCCGCATATAGATGAAACTAACATTCGAACCCGGGAATGTAGCCGCATATAGATGAAACTAACATTCGAACCCGGGAATGTAGCCGCATATAGATGAAACTAATATTCGAACCTGGTCATGTAGCCGCATATAGATGAAACTAACTTTCGAACCCGGGAATGTAGCCGCATATAGATGAAACTAACATTCGAACCCGGGAATGTAGCCGCATATAGATGAAACTAACATTCGAACCTGGGAAAGTAGCCGCATATAGATTAATTCACTCTGACATTAATTCTCCATTATTGAAAACAGAATATGGAAGAAATTAAATAAATATTAGGTTAATAGCCTCATTTAAATAACATACAGTCCAAATACTCGGTTCGACCAAAACAGCTTACTTACTGAGTCTGACCAACATACTCACTGAGGTTGAACAACACAGTTTACTTACTGGGTTTGATCAACATAGTTTACTCACTGAGGCTGAACAACGCAGTTTACTTTCTGGGTTTGATGAACATAATTTCTCACTGAGGCTGAACAACACAGTTTACTTACTGGGTTTGATCAACATAGTTAAGTTACTGGGTTTGATCAACATAGATTCACTGAGGCTGAAAAACACAGTTTACTTACTGGGTTTGATCAACACAGTTTACTTACTGGGTTTGATCAACATAGTTTACTCACTGAGGCTGAAAAACACAGTTTACTTACTGGGTTTGATCAACATAGTTTACTCACTGAGGCTGAACAACACAGTTTACTTACTGGGTTTGATCAACATAGTTTAGTTACTGGGTTTTATCAACAAAGTTTAGTTACTGGGTTTGATCAACATAGTTTACTCACTGAGGCTGAACAACACAGTTTATTTACTGTGATTAACCAACACAGTTTACTTACTGTGATTGACCAACACTTACTTACTGTGATTGACCAACCCAGTTTACTTACTGGGTTTTACCAACACAGTTTACTTACTGTGATTGACCAACACAGTTTACTTACTGTGATTGACCAACACTTACTTACTGTGATTGACCAACACAGTTTACTTACTGTGATTGACCAACACAGTTTACTTACTGTGATTGACCAACACAGTTTACTTACTGTGATTGGCCAACACAATTTACTTACTGTGATTGACCAACACAGTTTACTTACTGGATATACCAACACAGTTTACTTACCGAATTTGAACATCAAAGTTAATTTACTGGGTTTAACCAAACACATTTAGTACTGAGTTAAATAACTACATGTTTACTTAGTTAGTGACCTACACAATTACTTTTACTTACTTGGTTTGGCCATATCGGAGAGCACATCTCGTTCCTCGATTAACGCCGCCGCCTTTTTCTGGAACTCTACCTCCTCCTCAAAAAGCACCCGCTCAGTTTGGCTGTGGCGGGTCCACCATGTCAACCGTTGTAACTGCGGGGATAATAATGGTATGGGGTAGTTTTAGTGAGGCTGATCTTTTTAACAAAATATCACTGTTTGATATCTACTATACATAGAGGATCTTACATGAGTACTCATTCATTATTGAATTTATTAAACGAGTTGGCAAAATGATATAATGCGAGGCTCTTGCCGAGCATTATATCATTTTTGCTATGATTTTAATAAAATCAATAATGAATGAGAACGAATGTTAGATTCTATTTATCACATAACTAACATATCGACTTTTATTGCATTTTTCCTGCCGCTTTAACACGCGAAACCGACATAAACCGTGGAGTGCGCAGTCTAGTGGTAGAGCGCCGAACTCATGATCGAGAGGTCGTGGGTTCGATCCTCCGTCGCGGCCACGTTATTTATCCTTGAGCAAGATAATTAATCCACATTGCTTAGTACTGGTTCTACCCAGGAAGCCATCGAGAGTGATTAATCTAAGTTGCAAGAACTTGTTTCGCAATCGATGTAAAATAAATATGTTTAAAACAAACCGTGGGAATTGGATCATAGCCATTATCGAAAAAAAATTGACAGCGCATACTAGGTATATTTCCATACTTATATAGCTAGTGGTGTATCGAAAATATGGAATGGTGTTATTGCACTCCCACACCGTAAGTTACGTGATTAATATTTTATCACTAGTGTACAACAACTGGCTAATAACATCTTTGGTAAATGGTACTAACACCATACTTTGATTGATATCACATTCTTATCTTGATTTTTTTTTAAAATGATTTTTCTAAAAACAAATTGTGAGTAATAAGCCGACATACATATTTGTCATCTATTGCTGACGTCATAAGAGATACCACTATGGTAGTGAACAGACTGACGAAGAAGAGGATGATGGTGAAATGTAGAAAGTGTATCTTGGAGACGACTACGGGCCGCGTGTCTTCTTCGCCACACCCCGGACTACCGTATCCGAAATCCAGACCCATCCGGATGAGGCCAAGCACCAATCCTACCATCAATCCCCAAAACGCTCCCTAGAAACAGGACATAAAGTGTTGGAACTATGCAGATCAGTTGTGGATATAAATAGACATAATACTGAAACTGTCGCATTTACAGTAACATGTTCAATCTTGGCGATATTTTAGTTAACCAACCCAACACAAAAACAGTGAAAACAAATGCTTGTTCGCCAGAAATAAGGTTATGTTAAGCCGTATAGTTGTTTTAATCGATTAAGTTCTTTACAAGTTGTGGTATCGTAAAGGGTTCGAATCCTAAAACGTGGGTGGTCTACCTCCATCACTAAAATCGAACGTCAAACATAGCCTTAAATGGGCTGAAAATGACGTTAAACGTTAAACAAACAAAGGAGTTGTGTCAATTTTAAAACTATTTTGGCGTGCCATTTTTGAAATACATACACAGTGTAAATTATGCTTGGCCGTTTTATGGCTAACCTTTTCATTTGTACGCTTCCACAATATAGCTAGAAGATAGAGAGACAGGACTGGAGGGGCGAGGTAGCCAGTAACCGACTGTATGTAGTTGAACAGTTGTCCCCCTTGTGACGCCTGCAGGACCGGGATCCAGACAACGCTGACTCCAACGAGGACTAGCACGAATACTCTGCAGAAGAGAAATTTAAAACAGAACCTTAAACGGGATGTTGCACTTTCGTCAAGCATGTTTGATTTGATTTAAAAGGGTTCTGAAAAAAAAAATGAAAAAGGCCAAAATGTTATCAAAATACCATAAAACATACATAAGATATGAACTATTGAACATTTGCAAAGAAAGAACAACAAACGTTTTGGAATGGATGACGTCATCAAGCCCTTAGTGAAATGTAAACATTGTTTGCTCGTTTTATGATTTTACATAAATTTGCTGTAATATTACTTTTTCTTTTACTTTAAATGATATTTATTAATATGCCATCACTGGTAAAGGTGCTTGGTGACGTCATCATTCAAAGATGATTCCAAGATGACCGCCTCCAGTTATGTATCATTGCACTAATAGGTCTTATCTCCTTTATTTGTTATGGTATTTTGATAATTCGTTCAGCCTTTTCTAAGTTTTTAAAGAGCTGAAATAAATAAAACTGTTTGAGAATAGTGCAAAAATCCCTCTAAATAGAAGCTTTACCCTGCCACCCACCGAGATTCTTTTAATGTATTTATTATAAACATGTATATATAAATACGATAATGACATACCCAACGCTTACATTATGCACACACTGCCTATCAGTACCAACCACGAGAAGTTTCCAGTTTCTGGAACCTGTCTGAATCTATGCAATATTTCCGTGTTACATGTGCAACTATCCTTTAAGGGCTATTGGTCAGCCATCTTTGAAAAGAAAATCCAAAATGGATTGGGTATGGTTAATTGAAATTTTCATCCAAATGCATAGTATAGGCATGAACAACGTCAATGATATAATAGATGACAGTAATTCAACACTATTGATGTGAACATAATATCAGAAACAATATTTATTTGGCAGAAATAGTGCCCTTTATATTCGAAAAGTTTAGTGCAATTTTACTCTAAGATGTTTTGGTTTTTATGTTAAATAAATTTGTCCATAGCATTGTCCATTTATCTAAAAATGGCACACGAGACATCATTTCTAAATAAAGTAAGCCATGTTATCACATCACCCAAAATTCGAAGCACACCATTGTTAAAAATAAAGATTTTCTTTATACGCCATGTGCCTTCAACACGCGCACATGATACACATGAAAAGCATGCAGGTGAATTATAAATTGAAACATGCTGTACGGTGAAACATTCGGATAAACAGGCAATTTGATCGTATTCATATGTCATATTTAGTTTGTTCTGTTTTTATAGGAATATAATAATAAATTACTCTTGTGTTGCCATGTTTCTATTCACAACAGTCACTCAGTTGTGTTTAATACATCCAAAAATATAGTTGCCATTTATAATAGTTTGGCAATTAAAACCCGTCAGTGCCACCATACTATAGCACTGAGATTATTTTGAAAGTACATGCCATTGAAATAATAGCTTGTTTGATTGACTTTGAAATTTGGATGATTTGATAACATGCCGTATTTAATTTAGAAATGATGTCTCGTGTGCCATTTTTGGATAAATGGACAATTCTATGGACACATTTATTTAACATAAAAAACAAAACTCTTAGAGTAAAATTGCACTTAACTTTTCGAATATAAAGGGCACTATTTCTGCCAAATAAATATTGTTTCTGATATTATGTTCACATCAATAGTGTTGCATTAATGTCATCTATTATATCATTGACAATGTTCATGCCTTTGGATGAACATTTCAATTAATCATACCCCATCCATTTTGGATTTTTTTTCCAAAGATGGCTGACCAATAGTCCTTAAATTACCTGCCACCAACGAGTTCTCAATCCTTGGTTCTCGGTCTGATTCTAACACACAATTCCGTCATAAATGTGGAAATACATGTTGTAAACAACATATTACCTGCCAACCACGAGCAGTTCACCATCGCTGGCACCCGGTCTCATTCTGTGCCATATATCCATGGTAAATATGGTGCTAGAGCTGTTAAAGACGGAGGTTAGGGAGCTCATCAAGGCTGCCATCATAGCCGCCAACATTAGACCCTTAAGACCTGAAACAAACAACGGTCGGCAATGGGTTTTATTATATTTTACTACTTGAATACACTATACAGGGTGTTAATATTTATAGACACAACACTATCATGGTCCGAAAGGGGAAGAGATGGTATAGCATTTCGTCTATAACATCAGTATATGTAAAAGAAATAACGGAAAAATTACGCTATAAAACCGTGTATCAAAACTCTATCCAAGTTTTCAGGCCATATAATAATGTATTTTTTGGCCGATTAAAATAAAGGATTATTCACGGGTTCTAAAAATAACCGTAATGGAATAGGCGTAAAATGGACTATGAGTTGGTAACCATTAATTGGACGCTCCATATTCGGGGTTTGGTGTGGCTGATTAAAACAGTTTATATTGTGTCTATTGTGTTTGGACTCTCACAACATGTAAGTTATATATATACCTCGTCGTCAGTAGGGTTAGACCCGGTGAACATATGATGTACAATGTGGCTTTTGTTGGCGGGATAGCTACTTTAATGTATACAGTGTCCCTGAATTCCGTATACGAGTTTGTAGGCATGTACATTACTGATATCTGACATCTTAATGTACGTGTTCTGACGAGTTAAAGCGACAGGAAAAATGCATATGTGAGTTATGTGATAAATAGAATCTAATATTCGTTCTCTTTCATTATTGAATTTATAAACTCGTTAGCAAAAATGATATAATGCTCGGCAAGAGCCTCGCATTATATCATTTTGCCAACTCGTTTAATAAATTCAATAATGAATGAGTACTTATGTAAGATCCTCTATTTGTAATAGTATCAGTTAAGCAATAATTGGTTAAACAGCATACAGGCAAGTGCAACAAAAAGAACAACGCAACAAACAGAACAAACCTGTTTTGGCATGTTTTACCTAAAGGACAAATTGAAACGTTTCAAAGCGCAATTTTGAGTGAAATAAATGTGTCGCTGTCAATTTATTCACCTAAAATAAAGTTATTATCATTGTTACCGACCATAAGTAGACGGCTACACCAATGATTAAATATGTTATGGTGTTACTTATACCATTATTTGCGTTTCATTTATCAGCCGGATTGCCAAGCAAATACAGGCTTATAGTTCGGTAAAGTCTGTCTGTCTGTCTACCCGTCTGCGCGGTTAAAGTTTGTGGTTAAAGTGTTTGCTTTTCCACATTTCTCAAAAACGAATATTCGAAAAGCTTTGAAACTTGGTACACATGTTCATTATCATAACACAATGTTATATGACATGAACCATAACTCTTTCATGTGTTTTAACTGAATTATCCCAACCCCCTTTTTACTTAGATTTTTCAGTTAAATTGTTGTATCCGCACCACTGCTGGTGCTTCACTTGTTTTAAATAGGCACTCACCTAACGGCATCAACTCAATCACCAATTTAGGATAGGCGATATTCGTACAGCCGGCCGGATTGTCACATACTGCTTTACATATATCCGGATCGACACATGCCACTTGGTCTTGAAACATATGTAAAACATTTTAATATCATATGAGGCCATTTGTATCTGGACGTAGAAGACAAACGTTGAACTGTCAATAACATGTATTCGACACTGTCATAAACGAATCCATGTTTCAGCTAAGACTTTGTGGTCATGGCATATTAATAGTTTTGATTTTGATGAGCCCAGGCGCCGATTTCACCAACAATTCCTTAAGTTTTACTTAAATATTTAAGAAAATACTTGACTAAGTCACTAAGTAAAACTTAGCAGAAATGTGTTTCACCCACATAAATTAAGTGTCCACTTGATAACTAAGCTAAATTTAAGTTTTTTCTTAAGAAAATTGGTTTGGTGAAACATGTTTTCCTTACTTAAGAAAACTTAGGAGGTAAACTTAAATTTAAGTTTTTAAGTAGCTAAGTATATACATAAGTATGTTGGTAAAATCGAGAACATACTTGATCTATTTAACTCCGGTTTGATCTCATTGTGATCCTTTAATGTGCACGTGCCACCAGTATTATATATAATTAGACTGTGGTTTGGGATCATCAAGATGACATTTATTAAAATTCCATGACCGTATAGTGACGTGACTATAGTGTCAAATCTATAAAAATTACAAATTGTATTATCCAAATTGGAGCAAACACATTCAAATGTACCTATACTATATATTTGACCTTGACATTTGACCTTAAGACGACTAAACTCATTGAAACCGTCAAAACGTGTTGTACATGTCTAGTTATTGCCGCCTGCAAGCAAATCCCAAGGGATATACAACAGAGATAAACTTTACACTTAAAATCCCATGGAATAAATAAATAGAAGTAAACAGAGGTAAACTTGACTCTGAATTTGATCCTGGACCAATACGAATACCTGTGAACAGTACACGACTGATCATCCCAGGAAAAACTGTTGTAAACAGCGGTAGTATCTTTAGGTAAGACGCTAGTATTGATCCGCCCTTGACATGGTGCATATTCTTCGCCGCAAGCGATCTTTGAACCAGCACCTGTGTCAAAGCAAACACATACAAATACTTACACCGAGTGTTATAATAAGTAGACCCGTGGTCGTGATAGTAAAAACGTTGCGTCTAACACTTTTTCGCATTAACAGCTGCGGGTTCGAATCCCACTGGGAGCTCGACCCGTCAAGTGAGAATATCGATTCTTACGGATGGCGTGAGGTATACAGGTCTAATTACACTAAATCAACAGGATGTGCTCGCCTGGTGCAGTCGAAAGTAGTTCTGTATTAAAGAGTGCTAATCTTTTTTTCTTTAAAAACTTTTTTAGTGCAGTTCCCTGTTATTTTTTGGCTGTAACTGTATTCTGGACATGTTGTTGATATTTGAAAATGCAGCTCATCATGTTTTTGACAGTTTTTGATATAAATTTGAGAAGTGAAAGTAGACAGGGTATGAAATTGCAAGGGGTACAAATAGTGTTGACCTTTGACCCGGTGTTAGTATACAACTGAAGACATGTTTCTTAGAAGGTATTAAACCCCCTATTTCCTTGTTGATGTTTAATAGCAGACATGTTTATTTGCTTGATAAAGTAAGTTTCCCAGAATTCTAACGAGGTTTGAGTTTTTAACAGGTTGTCAACATTCTAACTTTACTATGGAAGGGCAATGGAGACTCATTTACGCTATTATAACCTACAGTACTGGTTATACCTAGGGAAAATGGGGTGGTCTGCCTCTACAAAAAGAAATCGACCGTCATATATGATCTAACGTGCTAAAATGACGTAAAAAAACATCACATTCCAGCAATTATTACAAAATTAATAACACTTCGTGTATGCATCTTTTTCGAATGCTAAGTACATAGAGGATATATGAGTACTTGAATTTGTTAAACTCGTTGTATTAAATTATGTTCTGCTGACCATCATATCAATTTTATCAAACGAATTTAGCAAATTCAATGTTAAATAGGCACGAATGTGAGATTATATTTATCTCAAAAATGTCACGTGTACAGTTATTAATGTAGCTGCCTGTATGTTGCCTCAGTTCTCACTGTACCACAATAAGCAGTCGGAAATCAGTTCTACCTAGTGGCGAATGTTTGGAAATGATAGCAAACCTGATCTGAGCAGAAGTACCACGTGCTAAGGATAGTAATGCCAAATATATTTCCGGGCCACGGAAGGTCGTTGGCGGTCGGATCGCGTAGCAAGTGAAACGCTTCGTCTGTGGGTATTCCACAGTCGGAGTTATTTATCCGTGTCTTGGGAATAGCCAAAGGATAGTCCTTGTACAGTCGATTCATCCCACCAACTTTGTCGAAACCTGTGTATAACATTAAAGAAAAAAGTTTCAAGTACACTTTTTTTAATAACGATACTATATAATCGTTCAAGGAGCTGGTTTGTTTTGAACGTTTTCAGGTTTGTAGGTTGGTGTGTGTTTGTGTGTGTGTGTGTGTGTGGTCGGGGCGGGGGCGGGTGGTTGACGGTTACTTTTGCGATATTGCTTTTTGGTTTAAGGCAAAAACAGCGAGACTGAAAGAATAAATGAACACTTTGCCTTGCTTTTTATAAAGCTTTTTTTTATTTTACCGAAATTCAAAACGCATAGAGCAAACACCCAGGTATCTGTTTACGGCGTTTACACTCACATTCCTGAGTGTATACATACCGTGAGTGTACGGGCGCATGACATTGATACAATATCTATAATGGCATGCGCATGTATAGTTAGTCCAAATGTTCGTCTTAAGAAGCAACAGGCATTATTCATTTCCTCACAGGTCGCTACACTGACGTTTAGATCATCTGCTTACATACATTTGCAGCAAATGTATCGAGGAAGAGAAGTCCGACCTCACTGATAACTAAACGCTAACCAAATCTGACTGATTGAAACCTTAAGCAAAAAGGCCCTACCAACCAAAATGACTTTGTATTTGAAATAAGTCTGTGAGGCAACTCCGCTCATAACAAGTAGATATATAAAGCAACACCCTTCTTATGACAGGTAGCGCCGTGGTGTTATGACAGGTAGCGTCGTGGTGTTATGACAGGTAGCGCCGTGGTGTTATGACAGTTAGCGCCGTGGTTTTATGACAGGTTGCGCCGTGGTGTTATGACAGGTAGCGTCGTGGTGTTATGACAGGTAGCGTCGTGGTCTTATGACAGGTAGGGCCGTGGTTTTATGACAGGTAGCGTCGTGGTGTTATGACAGGTAGCGTCGTGGTGTTATGACAGGTTGCGCCGTGGTGTTATGACAGGTAGCGCCGTGGTGTTATAACAGGTAGCGCCGTGGTTTTATGACAGGTAGCGTCGTGGTGTTATGACAGGTAGCGCCGTGGTGTTATGACAGGTAGCGTCGTGGTTTTATGACAGGTAGCGTCGTGGTGTTATGACAGGTAGCGCTGTGGTTTTATGACAGGTTGCGCCGTGGTGTTATGACAGGTAGCGTCGTGGTGTTATGACAGGTAGCGTCGTGGTGTTATATCAGGTAGCGCCGTGGTGTAATAGTTCGCGTATTATCTACCTTATTCGATGGTAGACGTTTTTTTTTTTCACTGACTCACTTCCGCTCGTTATTGAAAGGAACCACACGTCTACCATCACGTGAAACGCAACAATAAGGCCTAACATGTTCTAAAAATGACGTACAACTAGATATAAACGTCGAGCAGGAATTTTAGCACATTCCACAGTCAACCAAAAACATGCACAGAAACCAGAAACAAACAACACTTACAAAGATGAATAAAAGGCAGCAAGGTGTATGACATCACAAACATACAATGGCTGACAATAAGGCTACCGCCTTGGAACGGTCAGTGGCAAACAATGCCACATAGGGTTTAACCGGGTTCTATAGTGCACCAAATCACATTTCTTTATTAATAGCTTATTAAATTGAATTGAATTGAATAATGTTCAACGGCTCATCAACACAATATAGGTTATTTAGAGCCGCGCCAGAGAGAGGGGAAGGATACATAGGAATCCGGGAACCTGCCCTACTCTTATTATCGAATAGATTCCTATGGTTCTTTAACGTGCTCGGAGGATAGACCGATACACGGGACCGCCCGGTTTACGTCCCCATCCTACGGACGAGGCTAAGGTAAAGTGTCTTGCCCAAGAACACACCGACTGAACTCAGTGGCACCGAGGAGGATTGAACCCGGGGCCTCCGGTTACAAATCCGCCGCGCTACCGACTGCGCCACGCCAGCCACTCATCCCCATAAAACGATACAGTGTAAATAAATCCCCGCCATATAACATCCTCTACCAAACTAAGTAGCATTAATCATAAATAGGCAATATAAGCATAACACAAAGATGATCATGTACATATGTACATAAAAATCACAAAAATAGAAAGCCATAAAACAAGTACTCATTTACTTGGCAGATGCCAGAGCAACAAACAAACAAACAAACAAACAAATAAACAAACAAACAAACGATAGGGAGACCAGTATAGGAATAGTTTAGAATATGTTCGTATACAAAAAAGCAAAACAAAATAAAACTCGCCAATGAAAACTGCTGTCCTGTTCTATAATCCGCCGATTATGAATTCAATAATAACTTACTGATAACCATGAGGACAATAGCCCCGCCCACCATGATGATAGTTTGCAAAGTGTCTGTGTAGATTACAGCTTTAAGGCCACCTGAAAAAAATAGAAAGGAATTTGTGTAGAAGACAGTTATTGACACATTCTATATTAATGAAATATATATTAAGAAAGATGATTTATATTGCTTTTTTATCGTTTATCTCCAAATGAAGAACATTCAGCCATAATACAATGCATGCTTATACACGAATAGAGTACATTGGTGAAACTCGGCCCATCACGTCATTCTTCGTTATCATGCCTCGTGACGGATCGGTATGTTCTTGACATTTTATTATCCGGAACGCAACGGGACAGATAATCGTACAATGTTGCTTTGTAAACAATATGGTCGTTAGCCACACATGTATATCCATGGTTTGCGTTGCATGTTTGTTATTTATAATACAGAATACAAAAATATATAAACTTCATCTTTCATTGGGGTGTGAAGAACATTTGGGTAGCTTAAAGCTATCTAGAAGCCGATTCAAATGTTGTTCATACTCCAATGAAAGACCAACATTTCGAATTCGATCATTAAAGTCCCTATCCCGCCATGAACAGCCAAAGTTTACAACAGATGTACAACAGATGTATACCGTTTCTAAGCCTACTGATAACACTTTATAGATATAATTGACATATTTTAAACTCTATAGACACAATTAATATAAAACCTAATATATCAAAACCTAAACATGGAACGAATTAAGAGTTTCCAATTCATAATTCATTTTACGCATATTCAATCTCGAGTATTTTCAGTACCCGTGAATCAACGTATTCTTTTAATCGTCATATATGCACTATTTTATGACTTGAACATCCGGATAGGGTTCGGATAAAGGATTTTGAAGTGTAATTTTACCATTGTTTGCCGGGTTAGTGCCTTTAAATGAGGTGAACTGTAAGCAATAAGGCCATGGAATTAAATAACCAATTACCTGCCACTGTGTATATACTGGTAATAAGAAGAAGCGCGATGATGCCAACATACATGTTCCAGCCCAGGGACTGTTGTATGAAAATGGCACCAGCATATATGTCTGCCTGAAATACAAAGAAATGTTATAGCAGATATGAACTGAATCTTGAAGACGATTCATATATTTCCAATTTATATATTAATTTTTATATTAAATTGATTCATTTGTTGACTATACAACATCGGTGAACAATTAGATACGATGGTTAATCTAACGAGGTTTTATGTGAATGAAAATGCCTTAAAATTGGACGCACTTTCGTTAACCCGAAAAATGGACGATTTAAACATATCCAAATAAAATAACAAGAAATGTCACTGTAAGTGACAAATGCCCCCGAAGTGGTTATGACCATTGACCTCTAATTGTGACCTTGACCTTGGAACCGAGGACCTGGATTTTGCGCGCGACACGTCGTCTTGTTGTGGTGAGCACTTGTGCCAAGTTATTTGAAAATCCGTCCATGAATGTCGGAGTTATTAACCGGACACGAAAGCACTTCTTTTTTGCCTTTGACCTCTAAATGTGACCTTGACCTTGGAGACACGGACCTGAATTTTATGCGCGACACGTCGTCCTTTTGTGATGAGCAATTGTGCCAAGTTATTTAAAACTCCTTCCAGGAATGACATGAGTTATTGACTGGACACGATTGTACGGATAGCTGACGGACTGACGGACGGACGGTGCGACTACTATATGCCGCCCTTTGGGGGCATAAACATGTCCACGAAGTGACTTTCGTGGACGTGTGATATAAACTGTGCGTCTGTGTCAATCACTTTATGACAATAAACATTGCAAAAAGTACAAATCATGTCGATATTGTTGTGTAAACGAAATCGCAGAGAAATTTGAAAATCTAAACAACCGTTAACTTACTGAGATCTTTGTGAAAACGTAGATGAGCAGCGCCAAGACGGACATGTACACTTGTAGACGCTGTCCACCAAACCTCTTCTTCAAATATTCAGGTAAAGTGTATACCTGTAACGGTAATTTGTAGTACGGCCGTTGAAATTTCCAACATGAAATCGTGTAAATCAGAATAACAAAGTGGGCGGAGCTATACTATTGTCTTACTTCCAATAAATGGAAATTAGAGAATGGTAGTTACAGGACCACATAGTAAATCGTACTACAAAAGAAATATAATCTGTCTCAGCTCGTTGGTTATTTAAAAAACCTCGATAGGCTACCCCAATCTCGGTGTTTAAATGGACCAACTCGCTGAGACCAGACTCGATTTATTACATAATGGTGTATAGCTATATAGATGGTTGCGAATGCGTTAGGTAGCTAGTGCGGATTTTGTCGGAAGCTGCATTTCATTTCGGACCAATTAAATCAAGTATATGCGAAATTGATTGCTACATATTCAATTTGTTGATCAATCTTCAATAATAAAACTCCAGAGAAAACACAAAAATAAGTATTTTGTTCTGAAACCTCAAATGTGCTTACTCTCAATATATTGTTCGATTTCTGATTATTATCGCAGGTGACAACATACAGTTTTTAGTTTTTTTTTTTTTTTACAAAAACTGCAAAACATTTGGAAACAAAAGCTGACTTACCCCACTTGCAATGTAAACAGGAACAAATAACCACGCAAGTAGGAGAAGACAAAAAAGACCCTGCAATGAAAAACATATAGCCAACGATTAAGTCCAACATATAGCCAACGATTAAGTCTAACATATAGCCAACGATTAAGTCTGACTACATTAAACGTGACAGGCAAGCACTATGTGCACGTGTACATAGGTTTAAAGTAGCTATTCCGCCAACAACAGTCACATTTTACAACATATGTATAATGTTTATAAACCTACAATATACATAATATATATCCAAACTCTGTAGACACAATATAAACGGTTTTAACGAGCCAGGCTAAACCCCAAAACTGGAGCGTTGAATTAAGAGTTAAAAACTCATCATTAATTTTACGCATATTCAATCACGGGTATTTAAGTACTGGTAAATAAACCTATAATTTTAATCGGCACATATACATTATTATGTGACCTGAAAAAACTCATCATTAATTTTACGCATATTCAATCACGGGTATTTAAGTACTGGTAAATAAACCTATAATTTTAATCGGCACATATACATTATTATGTGACCTGAACACCTGGATAGAGTTTTGATAAACCGTTTTATAGTATAGTATAGTGAATGTGCCGTTTTTTGGCGGATTAGTTTCTTTAAATATAGATAGATGGATAGACAGACAGACAGACAGACAGACAGACAGACAGACAGACAGACAGACAGACAGACAGACAGACAGACAGACAGATATTTTATTGATTTAAACTTTTACAGTTTCTCATCATTACATACATAATTTATAATACAAAATTATAATCATATGACAGGTTACACATATTTCTACACACTCACTTATAGTTCAATTTTCAATACGTATAATCATTAATTAATCATAGATCATATCAATCACACGTTTAATTAATAATCCAAGGATATCAAAAAACAAAAGGAATTATATATAAAATAATTTATGGGATGTACTTGAATATGTTTTAATTTTGTTTATTTGGAATAGAACATCTGACAGTAAAAGCCTCTGACAAATATTTACTTAAATTAAAAAAGTTCTTTCTTCTTTGAATATTGTAGAAGTGTTACAAATTAAACATATTTGGCCTTTGTATGTAATATTTTCTGATATATTTCTTTCTAACATCATTTAAAGCTGTACAAATTAAAACAAAGTGAAATTCGTCTTCAATTTCAGTTGTATTACATATTTGACAAACTCTTTCTTTTCTTTCACTCCTATGTCTTGCAAAATGACCTGTTTCAATGCCTAAGTTATGTGAAGATAAACGTAATTTAGTAAAAACACTTCGTAATCTTTTTTGTACATAAAATATTCAGATAGTTTTCATACCCAAAATTATCTTTGACATGTCTATACAAACTTGATAATGCTCTATTTTCTTGTAGATCAGTGTTCCATTTTTTAATAAAGCAATACACGAACCTCTGTTTAAAGCTAGATACAAAATGTTGATGGTTCACCCTTGAATGATCATCCCGTACATACATATAAAGCCATACGTATTAAGCAGGGATTTTACATTTGATAATCAATTGTTTAAACCACTTTCACAATCAGATAATGAAGATTTATAGATGATAACATTATATTTTCTGTTGTAACTAATTCCAACCAATATCTAACTATTCTAGTATATATTGTGAAAAATAATGGATAACGCCCCAATTCACCGTAAACACCAGCATTACTCGTTGTCAGTTTTACTCCTAGAATGTTTTTACAAGATTTAGATGAATTGTCTCTATCTCCTTCGATTTTGTGAAACCCCACACTTCACAGCCCTAATTGTATATAGTATTGGTGTTATATAGGTAACAATTAATAATAGAAAAACTAACCCGACACTTTTGTTTAACAAATGTCAGTGGTATGCTAGACAAAAACAATTGGGCCATAAGTAAAAATATGTGTGTTTGCCCGAACGCGACCATTCAAAATAAAATCTGCCATACTCCAAAAAAAAAATTCCCAGTAGAAACATGTTTTTTTTGTCGTATCGTGTCAGATCGCTCCACTATCTGCTCAGACTTGCTCAGCCCTTTGTCAAAGAAACAAAAGAGACAGTGTTTCCTCTTCGTCTTTATTGATTTGGTTAAGTTTTAGATATGAATTGTACATATATGTACAGAGTTAAGATGTTCAACATTGCAAAACACACCCATATATACTAAATCATCTTCAATAACTACAAAAAGTAGTTTTAATTCCAAACAGACACTTACGGTTTTAACAGCATTCACACAAAAAACATAAAATACAATGAAGATAAATCAAAGAATTTTCCTACCTACCTGCCCATCTAAAAAAATCGATTGATTGATTACGTTATCACTTCATTCGTCGTGATGAATGGAGTGATAATGTAATCAATCAACCGTGGGTTCCGACGACGGGTTTGGATAACTAAGATATGTTTAAGTGTGGCCTTGTGGGTAATCTTTCCAAGATGGACATTCCAGCTGTTCATCAAAACACGTACACCTCAAGTTGAACCGGAAACAATGAATAATTAAATATATCGCTATATAATAACTTTATTGCTAACATTTAACTCGTAGCTGGCAACAGCGATACCGGAAGCAGCCCCAGTTCCGGCAAGCCCCACAAAACTTCCACTTCCGATGTTACTGGAAAACAGCGACGCTCCGATCTACAAAATAAAACCAGTAAAGTTTCAGTATGTTTAAATATAATAAAACCGTTATCAGCTATTTCACTGGAAATCCATAATGTCTCTTTTGTATTCACTATATGCGAAGACATTTTTAAAACATATTACATTGAGAATAAAGTACCTCCATTTTAGATGAGCGCATTTTCAACGCTACTGCATACACAGTACTCCAGGTTTCAAAGACTGGCAGAAAAGGTATATGGAAAGTCTCATGTCTAATACATATATAAGCCTTGTTTTGATTATTTCATAATATTATTTAATATAGGTTTCACACATATGATTTTGCTGTATGATATGGCAGAGTAAATAGTGTGTGATTGTCGTAAATTTGTTTTGGGATTCCCTTAAATTGTTGGGCCATGAACTTCGGACTCATGAAAGTGACATTACAAATAGGTCGTCACCTGAAATGAAGTTCCGTTTTATATGTACCTAAGTTGCATCTGAGCAGCAGGGTAAGCAAACAAAAGCCTGTTCTTTTGTTTAAATGTCAGATGGGAAAACATTAAAAAGTAAGTCTATGGAAAACGCAGCAGTGGTCTAGGACCTCCAGCCTATATGTAACACGTACGAAAATGGTAACAGATATAACCACCAGCATAGCCTTTTCAATATCGATGACATTTTAGCTATCGGTTTGTGTTTTATGAAGTTTCCTAGACATTTGACTGGCTTACTAGTTTTAGCAAAAATTTCACTGTGTAATATATTCTTTGGCATTGTTTTCTTCATCACAACACATCATACTCCCTCAAAATCAGTGTAAACCTTAAAAACAAACTGTGTGTATATAGTAAAAGGATACTTCCAAGGATACTTTCAAAGCGAGTCAGTATAGATGTTATATACCAGTACAGGGTCAGTATAGATGTTGTGTACCAGTACAGGGTCAGTATAGATGTGTGTCCCAGTATAGGGTCAGTATAGATGTTGTGTACCAGTACACGGTCAGTATAGATGTTGTGTACCAGTACACGGTCAGTATAGATGTTGTGTACCACCAGTAAACGGTCAGTATAGATGTTGTGTACCAGTACAGGGTCAGTATAGATGTTGTGTACCAGTACAGGGTCAGTATAGAAGCTGTGTACCAGTACAGGGTCAGTATAGATGTTGTGTATCAGTACACGGTCATTATTATATACCAGTACACGGTCATTATAGATGTTGTGTACCAGTACAGGGTCAGTATAGATGTTGTGTACCAGTACACGGTCAGTATAGATGTTGTGTACCAGTACACGGTAAGTATAGATGTTGTGTACCTGTACAGGGTCAGTATAGATGTTGTGTACCAGTACAGGGTCAGTATGGATGTTGTGTACCTGTACAGGGTCAGTATAGATATTGTGTACCAGTACACGGTCAGTATTGTGTTCTATAGATGCTGTGTACCAGTACAGGGTCAGTATAGATGTTGTGTACCAGTACACGATCAGTATAGATGTTGTGTACCAGTACAGGGTCAGTATAGATGTTTTGTACCAGTACAGGTCAGCACAGATGTTGTGTACCAGAACACGGTCAGTATAGATGTTGTGTACCAGTACACGGTCAATATAGATGTTGTGTACCAGTACACGGTCAGTATATATGTACACGGTCAGTATAGATGTTATGTACCAGTACACGGTCAATATAGATGTTGTGTACCAGTACACGGTCAGTATATATGTACACGGTCAGTATAGATGTTGTGTACCAGTACACGGTCAATATAGATGTTGTGTTCCAGTACACGGTCAATATATATGTACACGGTCAGTATATATGTTATGTACCAGTACACGGTCAATATAGATGTTGTGTACCAGTACACGGTCAATATATATGTACACGGTCAGTATATATGTTATGTACCAGTACACGGTCAATATAGATGTTGTGTACCAGTACACGGTCAGTATAGATGTTGTGTACCAGTGCACGATCAATATAGATGTTGTGTAACAGTACACGGTCAGTATATATGTACACGGTCAGTATAGATGTTATGTACGAGTACACGGTCAATATAGATGTTGTGTACCAGTACACGGTCAGTATAGATGTTGTGTACCAGTACACGGTCAGTATTGATGTTGTGTACCAGTACACGGTCAGTGTAGATGTTGTGTACCATAACACGGTCAGTGTAGATGTTTTGTACCAGTACACGGTCAGTGTAGATGTTGTGTACCAGTACACGTTCAGTGTAGATGTTGTGTACAAGAACACGGTCAGTATAGATGTTGTGTACCAGTACATGGTCAGTATAGATGTTGTGTACCAGTAGAGGGTCAGTATAGATGTTGTGTACCAGTACACGGTCAGTATAGATGTTGTGTACCAGTACACGGTCAGTATAGATGTTGTGTACCAGTACAGGGTCAATATAGATGTTGTGTGTACCAGTACACGGTCAGTATAGATGTTGTGTACCAGTACACGGTCAGTATTGTACCAGTACACGGTCAATATAGATGTTGTGTACCAGTACACGGTCAGTATAGATGTTGTGTACCAGTACAGGGTCAGTATAGATGTTGTGTACCAGTACACGTTCAGTATAAATGTTGTGTACCAGTACACGGTCAGTATATATGTACACGGTCAGTATAGATGTTATGTACCAATACACGGTCAATATAGATGTTATGTACCAGTACACGGTCAGTATAGATGTTGTGTACCAGTACACGGTAAGTATAGATGTTGTGTACCAGTACACGGTCAGTATAGATGTTGTGTACCAGTACAGGGTCAGTATAGAAGCTGTGTACCAGTACACGGTCAATATAGATGTTGAGTACCAGTACACGGTCAGTATAGATGTTGTGTACCAGTACATGGTCAGTATAGATGTTGTGTACCAGTACAGGTTCAGTATAGATGTTGTGTACCAGTACACGGTCAGTACATATGTACACTGTCAGTATAGATGTTGTGTACCAGTACACGGTCAATATAGATGTTATGTACCAGTACACGGTCAATATAGATGTTGTGTACCAGTACAGGGTCAGTATAGTTGTTGTTTACCAGTACAGGGTCAGTATAGATGTTATGTACCAGTACACGGTCAGTATAGATGTTGTGTACCAGTACACGGTCGGTATAGATGTTGTGTACCAGAACACGGTCGGTATAAATGCTGTGTACCAGTACAGGGTCAGTGTAGATGTTGTGTACCAGAACACGGTCAGTGTAGATGTTGTGTACCAGAACAAGGTCAGTGTAGATGTTGTGTACCAGTACACGGTCAGTATAGAATAGATGTTGTGTACCAGTACACGGTCGATATAGATGTTGTGTACCAGTACACGGTCGGTATAAATGCTATGTACCAGTACAGGGTCAGTGTAGATGTTGTGTACCAGAACACGGTCAGTGTAGATGTTGTGTACCAGAACAAGGTCAGTGTAGATGTTGTGTACCAGTACACGGTCAGTATAGATGTTGTGTACCAGAACACGGTCAGTATAGATGTTGTGTACCAGAACACGGTCTGTATAGATGTTGTGTACCAGTACACGGTCAGTATATATGCTGTGTATCAGAACACGGTCAGTATAGATGTTGTGTACCAGTACACGGTCAGTGTACCAGTACACGGTCAGTATAGATGTTGTGTACCAGTACACGGTCAGTATAGATGTTGTGTAACAGTACACGGTCAGTGTACCAGTACACGGTCAGTATAGATGTTGTGTACCAGTACACGGTCAGTATAGATGTTGTGTACCAGTACACGGTCAATATAGATGTTGTGTACCAGTACACGGTCAGTATAGATGTTGTGTACCAGGACACGGTCAGTATAGATGTTGTGTACCAGTACACGGTCAGTATAGATGTTGTGTACCAGTACAGGGTCAGTATAGATGTTGTGTACCAGTACAGGGTCAGTATAGATGTTGTGTACCAGTACAGTGTCAGTATAGATGTTGTGTACCAGTACACGGTCAGTAAAGATGTTGTGTACCAGTACAGGGTCAGTATAGATGTTGTGTACCAGTACACGGTCAGTATAGATGTTGTGTACCAGTACAGGGTCAGTATAGATGTTGTGTACCAGTACACGGTCAGTATAGATGTTGTGTACCAGTACAGTATAGATGTTGTGTACCAGTACAGGATCAGTATAGATGTTGTGTACCAGTACAGTATAGATGTTGTGTACCAGTACAGGGTTAGTATAGATGTTGTGTACCAGTACACGGTCAGTATAGATGTTGTGTACCAGTACAGGGTCAGTGTAGATGTTGTGTACCAGTACACGGTCATTATAGATGTTGTGTACCAGTACACGGTCAGTATAGATGTTGTGTACCAGTACAGTGTCAGTATATATGTTGTGTACCAGTACACGGTCAGTATAGATGTTGTGTACCAGTACAGGGTCAGTATAGATGTTGTGTACCAGTACAGGGTCAGTATAGATGTTGTGTACCAGTACAGGGTCAGTATAGATGTTGTGTACCAGTACACGGTCAGTATAGATGTTGTGTACCAGTACAGGGTCAGTATAGATGTTGTGTACCAGTACAGTATAGATGTTGTGTACCAGTACAGGGTCAGTTTAGATGTTGTGTACCAGTACATTATAGATGTTGTGTACCAGTACAGGGTTAGTATAGATGTTGTGTACCAGTACACGGTCAGTATAGATGTTGTGTACCAGTACAGGGTCAGTATAGATGTTGTGTACCAGTACACGGTCAGTATAGATGTTGTGTACCAGTACACGGTCATTATAGATGTTGTGTACCAGTACACGGCCAGTATAGATGTTGTGTACCAGTACAGGGTCAGTATAGATGTTGTGTACCAGTACACGGTCAATATAGATGTTGTGTACCAGTACACGGTCAGTATATATGTACACGGTCAGTATAGATGTTATGTACCAGTACACGGTCAATATAGATGTTATGTACCAGTACACGGTCAGTATAGATGTTGTGTACCAGTACACGGTCAGTATATATGTACACGGTCAGTATAGATGTTATGTACCAGTACACGGTCAATATAGATGTTGTGTACCAGTACACGGTCAGTATAGATGTTTTGTACCAGTACACGTTCAATATAGATGTTGTGTACCAGTACACGATCAGTATATATGTACACGGTCAGTATAGATGTTGTGTACCAGAACACGGTCATTTAAATGTTGTGTACCAGTACACGGATAAAACTCACGAATGGCTTCCTCTTTCTCATTTATATTTCATCCGAGAAAGTAAAGACGCCGCGTCTAAAATAGACTGGTATCAGTCTATAAATTAGACTATAAATAATAAAATTAAAAAATTAAAAAATAAAATAATACTCTGCATAAAAATTATTTTATTCCAAGCTCTGTTTCTCTCCATGGCTGAATATACTTAATGTTGAGATAAGACTATACAAGTTATAAGTGGAGATATTTGCCTCTTTCGGTGCATTTTCTATAATGATAATTAAAAGGTTATAGTTAAAATGTTATAATATTAAGGACTGATGCCAGTCTACGTCTAAAACTGTCTCGCCTCTCACCGCTGCGAGTTCAAATCCCACTGGGAGCTCGACTTGTCAAGTGATAAAGTGTGGATTCTTACGAATGGCTAGAGGTATACAGGACTAGTTCTACCCCGGAAAATGAGGTGGTCAGTCTTTACAACCGTCACATATGGCCTAACATGTGCTAAAAATGATGACGTAAAACACCATTAAAAGTTCCCAATTCTCTATAATAATTTGAAACAGTGCTGCATCTTATACTATACACTACTCGCTTGATTTATTTTATTTTATTTTAAACGGTTGTTTTCAATATTAGGAGCATCTTTTCGCTTACCGTATACCACACAGGAGTCGCTGTTGTCACTAAGGCAAACCAGACCATGCTGTTATATATGTCACTTACCACAAACCAGACAATGCTGTTATACTATGTCACTTAACACAAACCAGACCATGCAATTACAATATATCACTTACCGCTAACTAGACCATGCTGTTACAATATGTCACTTACCGATAACTAGACCATGCTGTTATATATGTTACTTACAAACAAACCAGACAATGCTGTTGTACTATGTCACTTACCACAAACCAGACCATGCAATTACAATATATCACTTACCGCTAACTAGACCATGCTGTTATATTTTTTACTTACAAACAAACCAGGCCATGCTGTTATAATATGTCACTTACCACAAACCAGACCATGCTGTTACAATATGTCACTTACCGATAACTAGACCATGCTGTTATATATGTCACTTACCACAAACCAGACAATGCTGTTATCACCTGCCGCTAACTAGACCATGCTGTTATATTATGTCACTTACAACAAACCAGACCATGCTGTTATTCTATATCACCTGCCGCTAACTAGATCATGCTGTCATATTATATCGTAATATAACTTCCACAAACCATGCATACCACAGTGCTATATGTGATGGAACGTTCCACCGACAGACCATATTTATATGCATACTGTTACTCAACGTAAACCAAAGCATGCTGCTATATTCTCTCAAACCAGGCCACTGACACGCTTATCGCGCACCTTACAGTGACGACATAAGTATATAACATCACTTACCGCACACCGTACAGTGACGACATATATAATATCACTTGTAGCATGGTTACTGACATTCCCTTTGTATTTGCACAGATGTAAATCGTTTAATTGAAAATGACACCTGTCAGAATAAATGATGTACTCTAACTATCAGTTATTGGAAATTAGAGTATGACTGACAGCTGAAATGAACATGCTACAAAACAAATAGAGTATGGTCCCATCTCGTTTGTTGATTAAAAACCTCGATGCGTTACGGCCATCTCGATGTTTAAATCAACCAACTCGGTGAGACCATACTCTAAATATTACTTACCATGCACCATACAATGACGACATATATAATATCGCTTACAGCGCATCATACAATGACGACATATATAATATCGCTTACCGCGCATCATACAATGACGATATAATTATATAATATCACTTACCCTGCACCATACAATGACGACATACTTATATAATATCACTTACCGCGCACCATACACTGACGACATATATAACATCACTTAACGCACATCATACAATGACGACATAATTATATATTATCACTTACCGCGCACCATACAATGACGACACATAATATCACTTACCACGCACCATATAATGACGACATAATTATTTAACATCACTTACCGCGCATCATACGATGACGATATAATTATAAAATATCACTTACCGCGCACCATACAATGACGACATAATTACAAATATCACACAATGACGACATATATAACATCACTTAATACCGCGCACCATACGATGACGACATAATTATATAATATCACTTACCGTAAACCATACAATGACGACATGTATAATATCACTTACTGCGCAACATACAATGACGACATATATAATATTATTATACCTCACGTTTACACTCCTGTATAAACTGCCCATAATATGGCAAGCCAATTGTCCAATAATTACGTGAACCCCAGGTTCACGGTCGAAGAACTAGGATTAACGATCGATAAACTAGGTTTTTCGAACGTAAAACCAGGTTTATCGAATACTAACTTATATTTTCGAGCGAAAACATAAGATAACGGGCGTAAACCATAGTTTACGCTCGTGAACCCATGTTTACGTTTGATAAACTAGGTTTCTCGATTGAACTAAGAATTTCGGTCGTTATCCTAAGTTCACGAGCGTGAACCTATGTTTACGGGCGTGAACCATAGTTTACGAACGTGACCTTGGGTTACAACCGTGAACATGGGTTTACGACCGTGAACATAGGTTCACGCTCGTGAACATAGGATAACGACCGAAAATCATAGATTTGTTCGAGAAACCTAGTTTATCGAACGTAAACCTAGGTTCACGTTCGTAAACTATGGTTCACGCTCGTAAACCCAAGTTCACGGTCGTAAACATAGGTTCACGTTCGTAAACTATGGTTCACGGTCGTAAACATAGGTTCACGTCCGTAAACTATGGTTCACGGTCGTAAACCTAGGTTCACGTCCGTAAACTATGGTTCACGATCGTAAACCTAGGTTCACGCTCGTAAACTATAATTCACGTTCGTAAACTATGGTTCACGGTCGTGATTGTCTATGCTCGTAAATCACAGATACCGGTCCGAAAGCATAGTTACAAGTCGATAAACCCGGTTTTACGATTGTGAACCTATGTTTACGAGCGTAAACTATGGTTCACGGTTGTAAACATAGGTTTACGTCCGTAAACTATGGTTCACGCTCGTAAACATAGGTTCACGTTCGTAAACTATGGTTCACGGTCGTAAACTATGGTTCACGGTCGTAAACATAGGTTCACGGTCGTGAACCCATGTTCACGCCCGAAATTCATAGTTGTTTTGATAATCCTAGTATATCGACCGTAAACCATGGCTTACGTTCGATAAACTAGGTTTCTCGATTGAAATATGAATTTCGGTCGTTATCCTATATATACGAGCGTGAACCGGGGTTCACGAGCGTGAACCATAGGTTACGAATGTAAACCTATGTTTACGACCGTGAACTTGGGTTTACGATAAACCTACGTTTACGAGCGTGAACTATGGTTTACCGACGTTATCCTATGTTTTCGCTCGAAAGTATAGGTTAACATGCTTTTACGTTCGAAAAACCTAGTTCATGATCGTTAATCCTAGTTTTTCGACCGTAAACCTGGATTCACGTAATTATTGGACAATTGGCTTGCCATACCCATATACCTAGCGAGAAGCAATTTTTACTGTTCATCGGTAAACTATTTTTACTGTTACACGATTGTGACGTCACGGTAAGTATAAAAATAGGTTTTGGGTTTTTCCAATTACGACACGCTTTGCGCAGTTGGAAATCGGTTGGACGCTTATTAAAATACAGTTGAAGTTATGTCAGTTGTAAGACGCTTGGTTTACCAAACGACAATAAACATTTTGTTACTTTAAATCAAAACTATTAAAAAAAAAAAAAAAAAATTGTTATTGGGATTTTTTCCCCCTCATATATAATAATCAAAACAATTTTTGTTCTGTATAATAAAATAAATATTGCATCCCAGTGAGGGTGACAGTGGATATTGTCAATCTTCGGAAAAATAATGTCAACCGAGGCGAACATCCCAGTGAGGCTTCGCCTCGGTTGACATTAATTTCCTCAGGTTGACAATATCCACTGTCACCCTCATAATTATAATATTTATATAATATCGCTTACCGCAAACCAGACCATGACGACATATATAATATTATCGCTTACCGCAAACCAGACCATCTCTCTTCCAGCCAAAAAGTACCCACTGATACTTGATCGCTGTGTACGCCATGTTGCCTACAATTAAAATAGTACATTGTATATACTGGAGAAACATTGTTATCACATTAAGTCCTACAAGGTGTCGTTATTTATAGTGTGTGTTTAAGTAACGTTAGCCTTTTTGGCAGAAAAAAAGAGAAAAAGTAAAAATGTATTATACATGTACTTATGCCAATCGATTACATTTAAATATCTCTAATGTTATATATGTTCTGGCACCCGCTCCTGATGACGCACAAAGATAAAAAAGCACAACGATAAAAAGACAACTGTAAAAGGATCCAGAGAACTTTACAGAAACCCGTTTGTGTCCCTTATTATTAACGGCAGTCATACAGGAAAACGCATTGCTAAACACAAGCTAAACTAGCATCCTTATGGCCAAAAGAAAAGGTCAAACCAAGTTTCACAGAAACCTTTTAACTATGCAAATGAAAACTCGATTTTTCTGAAAACTGCTGACGGGCAGAAGACTAACTGACCATGGATGAGCGGTCGTCGTTGCGCAATTGAACCACTTTAACATTTCCACAAAACAATCAGAAACACTCACCCACAGGCCGACGAGTAGACATAAAGCCAGGTATACCACAATGACAATCACATCCGCGGTGCCGACGCCGGCATTTACAAAAGCACTCGTGATGTTTGCAGTCGACGACATTTTTAAAGCTTACACTCCTGGTGGTATGTGCAGCCGAAAATCTCAAACTGAAAAAAGGAGGTTTACAATTTTACATACACGATAAGAATAACCAAAGAAAAAAGGTCCAAGACGGTCGGGTGAGGGGTCTCTATTGGTTTCTATAACAAACATAACAGCGATATATGGTCAGAAATTATGAAAAAGTTATTCACGTTTCATTTCATATATTTCATTTGCTCATCTCTACTATTTGAGCGCCTCCGTGGCCGGGATAGTAATGACGCTGCGTCTAAAACGTTCTCGCCTCTCACAGCTAAGGGCTCGAACCCCACTTGGAGCTCAACTTATCAAGTGAGAAATTGTCGATACTTACAAATGGCGGGAGATATACAGTACTGGTTCTACGCAGAGAAAATGAGGTGGTCTGCCTCTACCACAAAAAAATCGAGAATCATATATGGCCTAACATGTGCTAAAAATGACGTAAAACACCATTTAACAAACAAATCTAATTGATTAAAACATATTTATTGCCATAAATATACCCACGAGTCGTGCAACATCATTATTTAACATGGTAACGGCCCTGCCCAACACGAAACTACAAATGTCTAATTATGCATCTTTGTTCTTTATAGTTGTGCTTCAACTTTTAGAAAAGCACACTTCTCATTTAGTTGATAATGTTATTATTTTCTGCTGGCTTCCAAGCCATGTAGGAATACGTGGTAATGGTAGAGCTGATAGTGCTGCTAAAGCAGCATTAGGTTTACATATATCTAATGCCAAATTACCTTATACGGATTTTAAAAGTTGTATTAACACATATATTCGTAACTCTTGGCAAGCCGCTTGGGATTTGTCAGTTAACAATAAACTCCATTCAATTAAGCCATGGTGTTCTTCTAGTTGACCCATTCGTTGAGAAGATGTTATTCTAGCCCGGTGCAGGATAGGGCATACACGTTATACTCATTCATGTTTATTACAAGGTGAGCAATTACCAGAATGTATACCCTGCTTTGCACCGTTAACGGTCAAACACATCTTGTTGGAATGTGTAGACTTTGATCCAATGCGTCAAAGGTACTACAGTGTTAATACTATGAACGAGTTATTTGACACTATAGATTTTAGTCTTGTTTTAGATTTCCTGAAAGAAATCAGACTATATAAATCATTATAATATGTTTTTATTTATATTTACTTGTTTATATACCCGTTGACAGGCATTTGTTGATTTACATATATAGTTTATATTACTACCATATCATCCCTTATTTGTGTAGTTTTATCTTTATATATTTACATTAATATTTAATAACTACTTCATTTCTTTATCTTTCATCAGTTTTTGCGCACAATAAGACATGTTTATGCGTCGACGTGCCGTAAAACACCATTCATTCATTAATTATTCCTTATAGTACACACCATTCATTCATTCATTGTTCCTTATAGTACACACCATTCATTCATTCATTGTTCCTTATAGTACACACCATTCATTCATTCATTCATTCATTCATTCATTCATTCATTCATTCATTCATTCATTCATTCATTCATTCATTCATTCATTCATTCATTCATTCATTTATTCATTCATTCATTCATTCATTCATTCATTCATTCATTCATTCATTCATTCATTCATTCATTCATTCATTTATTCATTCATTCATTCATTCATTCATTCATTCATTCATTCATTCATTGTTCCTTATAGTACACACCATTCATTCATTCACTGTTCCTTATAGTACACACCATTCATTGTTCCTTATAGTACACACCATTCATTCATTCATTCATTCATTAATTCATTCATTAATTCATTCATTCATTCATTCATTCATTCATTCATTCATTCATTCATTCATTCATTTATTCATTTATTCATTCATTCATTCATTCATTCATTCATTGTTCCTTATAGTACACACCATTCATTCATTCACTGTTCCTTATAGTACACACCATTCATTCATTCATTGTTCCTTATAGTACACACCATTCATTCATTCATTCATTCATTCATTCATTCATTCATTCATTCATTCATTCATTCATTCATTCATTCATTCATTCATTCATTCATTCATTCATTCATTCATTCATTCGTTCATTCATTCATTCATTCATTCATTCATTGTTCCTTATAGAACACACCATTCATCCATTGTTCCTTATAGTATACATCATTCATCCATTGTTCCTTATAGTACACACCATTCATCCATTGTTCTTTATAGTACATATCATTCATTCATTGTTCCTTATAGTACACACCATTCATCCATTGTTCCTTATAGTACACACCATTCATTCATTATACCTTATAGTACACATCATTCATTCATTGTTCCTTATAGTACACACCATTCATCCATTGTTCCTTATAGTACACATCATTCATTCATTGTTCCTTATAGTACACATCTAAACTTTCTGAAGCAATTGTTTTAAAATCTTAAACTAATTCATGTATATTTCCTTGTTTTTCTCTGGCTGCATTATTAGTTTTCAAAATATTACCTCTAATCAACTGAGGAATATTACCTCTAATCAACTGAGGAATATTACCTCTAATCAACTGAGGAATATTACCTCTAATCAGCTGAGGAATATTACCTCTAATCAGCTGAGGAATAAGAGTCATGTATACAGCTAAGCAACACTACTCCAATGACAATGACGTTTCATATTTTTTTATTTATTTTTTTTACTTTATTTCAAAACTTCAGATTGATCCCAAACTTAAGACATTATGCAACTTTTAAAACGGTCATTTGAATAGCGGATACAGATATCGGTCCGCCTTAAGGACTCATAACACTATTATCTGTCTGCCCTTGAATGAAGGAGGTAGATACAAAAAGAGTTCCGTTTTCTACGTTATACAGGACTTTTCATGGCATACATTGATTTATCCTTATCAATTTATAAATCTACAGCATTTTAGGAAGAGATCACAGAAAATTTCATGTTGATATAAGATTTTTAGCTAGTTCTGCCTCATTTTATGGGTATTTTATTTTTGTCATATTATTACGCTAAATTGAAATTACATTACATTGAAATTACATTTTAATGTTGTTAATTGTGTTTTAAATTGCACATACTGGATCAATGAAGAATGTAATCATAAAGACATGTTGTAAATTGTGTTAATATCTATACCACGAACAGAAATATTACAATGGGACCCTATGGAAAATTAATTGTAGTGTGAGACGTTAACGCTCGGAATATACATGAACATTATAGCCTACATATGTGTTATCGTCTCAATTTGAAAATCAGTATAATTAATGGGAATACAGGTAGAGGCATACGTATCATTGAAAACAGTTAATAAATCAAATGCCTTCGTAGGTATATAGGTCCCGGTTGGCGCTGGGCCAATGAAAAAAGGCTAAATGTCATTCTCTAAAGGAGATAGAATTCCTCCAATCGGATTCGAATTCCACTGGATGCTCGACCTTTAAGTGAGAATGGGTCGAGTATTCTTAAGGACTGCGGGATGTATACAGTACTGGTTCTACCGAACAAAACCTGGATGGTCTACATCCACCACGAAACAAAATCGACCGTCATTTGTAGCCTAAAATGTGCTGAAAAGTACGTAAACCAACCAACCAACCAACCAACCAACCAACCAACCAACCAACCAACCAACCAACCAACCAACCAACCAACCAACCAACCAACCAACCAACCAACCAACCAACCAACCAACCAACCAACCAACCAACCAACCAACCAACCAACCAACCAACCAACCAACCAACCAACCAACCAACCAACCAACCAACCAACCAACCAACCAACCAACCAACCAACCAACCAACCAACCAACCAACCAACCAACCAACCAACCAACCAACCAACCAACCAACCAACCAACCAACCAACCAACCAACCAACCAACCAACCAACCAACCAACCAACCAACCAACCAACCAACCAACCAACCAACCAACCAACCAACCAACCAACCAACCAACCAACCGCCAACCAACCAACCAACCAACCAACCAACCAACCAACAACCATCATCCAATCGGAACTAGAAACCGAATACCTTGTTTTTAGTTGAATGGGGATCAAGAACATTGTATTTATTTCCAGTAATCGTTTTCTTCTAGAGAAGATTGTCTTCTTTGTCATTTGTTTCATTATCACCATCACCACATTTCAACTTATGCTGTAAAACAGGCAACCATTCGTTGTAGGTTAATTCGTACAGAGCCAACATAAAATAAGCAAGCTTGTTTGTCGGTACAATTAATTTTAACCAATAACTCACTGAGAAGTACTATATTATCGAAGGAGGTAATCAAAGGGACATAGGCAATATTGATTATTTGAAAACTCATGGTGTCCCGTTAGTTTTCCTACATAACTTGTATTCATTCAATCATATTGATTATAAGAATAGTATAACCAAATGGTGTTTGCTGATTATTAACTATTGATTATATTGCACCAATAATATATTTAAACCTATGGTAGAATAAGACGAGAAAATCAAAACTCAACATTTTTAAAGTAAAAATGATACTAGATAAATAAATCGCGAAACTAATTTCAGTGCCTGATAAACCCTTTTAGAACAAGGTTGCCGCGTGTGCGCCTTTAAAGGCTGGATCGTAACATATTCAAAGGCTGATTAGTCACGACATTCTATCGAAGGTCCTTATATTACATGCACACTAAAACATGGTAAACTATAATTAAACAATAAAACATAATACAAAAGGATAAACATGTAATAAAACATGTTATATACAGCATTATAACTATGGCTTATTTATACATTTTATAAAGCATAATACTAATATCTTACTCATATTCCCTTTAAGAGTTGTGCATACTTAGTTTTAGCAAGCACAATATTTTAGTTTACTATACCTCATTTCAGTCCCCCACGTTAAATTATTTAATATTTCGTCAACCCTGGAGTGACGTTACTGGAGGTCAGCATTTTTTTTTAATGTTACCCTCCCAATCGCATCATCTCGGAATTCATGTATTTCTAATGAAAAAATCCGACGTTCAGTTCCCATGACCAACACGTTTTGCGCAAATGAATCGATGAACCCATTACAAGAAAATGTGTTATATTATTTATATTTTTAAAATGTTGATGTAGATCTAATGTGTAAATAGTTTTTTTAAAGATGTGAATAATGTTTTTGTTGGGCATAACGTGTTTTATCAAATCTAGTTAAAAATACATAAAACCTTGCTCTTTTTCATAAGAACTAAATGGACCTTTTTATACATGTTTCATTTTCCCAAAACAATATTTATTGTTTCGGTATAATAAAATGCATATTGCATCCCAGTGAGGGTGACAGTGAATATTGTCAACGTTCGGAAAAATAATGTCAACCTCGGCTTCGCTTCGGTCGAGATTATTTTCCTCACTGTCACCCTCACAGGGATGCAGTATTTATATAATATGATCAATTGATCATTATTGTATAATCAATAAATTGTAGGCAAAACGTAAAACTAGTTAAATTACAAAACATCACCGTGTGAATGTGTTCTATGAAGTGACAGTGTCTGCGGCTCCTACTTTCAACATGCAATGAGAGGGGTCTCGTTGGAGTGTTTTAGTCACAGCGTGCCTGTCTCTAACCCCGCATCGGTATCGCATCGGTATATTCAAAATATTGACACGTTGTTAGCCGGAAGGCAGCGGCACAGAAAACAGTTCACTGTTGCTTAGCTGTTGCTATATAACAATATGACCGTTAGCCACACGTGTTGATGTAATTTGCGATCAACTTGCATGTTTGTTATTTAGAATACAGATGGAGGCTTTTTTTTACCACTGCCTATATTAAAATAATGTATAGATGGAACAATCGGCTAAATGGCATTGAAACACATTGATAACTTTGATTTTGAATGTAATTCGTTTTGGAGGAAATAGTAGGATGACGTAACCAATATGAAAACCTTCGAGTTACATTCGATTTATGATCGAAGAAGCAAACGAGATGTTGCGAATGCTATAAAATATACCAGCCCGTAGAATTCTGTAAACACTATACCAGGCCTTAAAATCCTGTAAAAAAAATAAATCGGTCCATTGCTGTGTAAGTGTTGACATTGTATATTGTGCAAACAGTTTATTTAAATAAATCCGATAAGATATGTTTAAAGTGTCAGTATGCAAATTGCAAGAACGTTTTATAACCTGTTATCTCTAGTACACTACTGAAATGAGGAACAGTGTGCATGTATTTAACGTGCAACGAGAACAACTGAGTCAAACCTACTCAAAAGATAACTACAGCCACGTTTTACAACGTAGTATGTGCACCTAAACCTACTGATGACGAAGTATATATATTTTTTTTTTCAGCGGTATATATATATACATATATAACTTGCACATTTTCAGAGGTATATATAAATAACTTGCAAAACGGCATGGGACAGGTACTTTTTTGTCGCGACATACCTTGGGACGATACTTTTTTCCGCTTGCTTGCCATGGGACGTATACACTTTTTTTTTTCAGTCAAATTATTTTTGGCTAAAACTTTCAACAATACAATATTGAAGCAATGTTCTTAGACACTAAAAGGGTGCTTATGGACCAGGCAATATTTATCTGGGACCAGTGCAAAACGGCATGGGACAGGTACTTTTTATTGTCCCGACATACCTTTTTTCCGCTTGCTTGCCATGGGAGGTATACACTTTTTTTTGAGTCAATTTTTTTTTGTCTAAAACTTTCAACAATACAATATTGAAGCAATGATCTTAGACACTAAAAGGGTGCTTATGGACCAGGCAATATTTATCTGGGACCAGTGCAAAACGGCATGGGACAGGTACTTTTTTTTGTCCCGACATACCTTTTTTCCGCTTGCTTGCCATGGGACGTATACACTTTTTTTTGAGTCAATTTGTTTTTGTCTAAAACTTTCAACAATACAAATATTGAAGCAATGCTCTTAGACAATAAAAGGGTGCTTATGGACCAGGCAATATTTGTCTGGGCGTTGGGACCGGTGCAAAATGGCATGGGACAGGTACTTTTTCTGTCGCGACAAACCATGGGACGATACCTTTTTTGTTTCGTTTGCTTGCCATGGGACGTACAGTTTTTACTATATAACATTTCTATTTCACCGGTCCCAACCCCCCGATAAATACTGCCTGGTCCCTAGAACGTAATCATTCACCGAAATTACATGGGTTAATTTATTAAATAGTGTAGCATGCGTCGGTTCTGTAAAACCTGTATAGACTGGTCCCTTTTGTATTGACGACCGAGTCCGGATTTGTTACGGAGTTTCTTCTTGCATATTTATCAGCGTATGTCCAAAGACATCCATTAACTGAGTTTTGAGCCAGAACTATAGAGCACCAGACAACTTCGGGAGACGAGCTTACATCTATTAAAGGGACATACGGAAATCATGACTTTTAAAAAAAAATCAAGGCGTCCTTTAGTTTCTGTACATAATTTGCATTTGTTCAATCATTAATATTAATTATGCGAATGGTATAAAGCGAATTACTTTTGCATATTATTAACTGTTGATTACATTGCACCAAATAATATATTTAAACCTATGATAGCATAAGACGAAAACTTAAACGTTTATATGATTATATACAAGCAGGTTTAAAGTCAAAATGGTACAGGATAAATAAATCGAGACTCGAATTTCAATACTTGATAAACACTTCTCCAAAATTGCCGTGTGCCCCATTAAACTGATAATCTCAGAACCAATTCGTTTGTTTGAATGGTGTATTAAGTCATTTTTAGCACATGCTAGGCAATATATGACGGTCGATCTTTTTATGTTAGAGGTAGACCACCTCATTATTCCTGGGTCGAACCAGTTCTGTATTCCTCCCACCATCCGTCAGAATCGACACTTTCCCACCTGACAAGTCGAGCTCTCAGTGGGATTCGAACTCGCAGCGGTGAGAGGTGAGACGGCTCTAGGCGCAGCATCCTTACTATCCCGGCCACTGATGCGATCCATCTCGGAACTAAAGGGGACCATTTTACATATATTATACTGATTATCGGCTCTTTTTTTACTGTTTTAAGTATTGACTTTCGAAAAAAATAAATAGATTTACATACCTGTACCACCAACGTATCCTGCATATATGTGGTTAATACGGGTCACTATTTTATTCAATAAAACTAGTTCACCTTCTGCACGGCAACTGTCGTATGCAAGATTACCAGGTTTGTCTGCCGAAATATATACAAATAAACACTGTTCGTTTTTACAAACGTCCAACCGATATAAAAAGATACTGTGAGAAATCCGACTATTTTAAAGATGAAATTATCCGCCTTGTAAATAAGGCATTAAAGCCGCAAAGATGTATGATACGATTTGTGCTCTGAAGATATATTTATTGTGTAAAAGTTCGCATATGTGAACATGGTTAATTGGTCGTATTTAAATAATGCAAATAATTTGAAGCAGTTAAATCAGTTAAACCATGGGCGGATCTAAAATGTTCTGAAAAGTTTTTGTGTAATGGCACCTGGCGCCGGTTTCACCGACAATTCCTGAAGTTTTACTTGTACTTAAACAAATGATTAACTAAGTCACGAAGTAAAACTTAGCAGAAATGTGTTTCTAATAAATGGAATTTGTTTGGTGAAACATATTTTCCTAACAGTTTAGAAGAAAAAAGTAACAAAGTATATACTTGATTATATTGATGAAACCGGCGTTAGAAACTATAAGAATCACCCAGACCATCAGCCTCCTCATTAGACCACAATAAGTAGGCTATATATAAATACAGAAAGTCAGTATCTCTCCCACCACCTCCCCTCCCCCACACCACCACTTGATTTTAGATATTAGTCATTTTAGAGATTAGTCAAGGTGAACTTTGAAGAAAGTTCACTCAATAATCGGAACCCGTGGATGATGTTAGTTTGGCGTTTAGCATCATTTTTCAGCACATTATGCGAGTTTTAGCATTTGATGCAGACGCTCACTTATGCCTGGGTGGAACCAGTATTGTATACGTCCCGCCATCCGTAAACATCGACACCCTCTGGTTGAAGATCTCTCTGTATATGTGTACGTATGGTAGTCTGGTTAGAGGTCTGGGGACTGATTCTTAGAGTTCCTGGCGCCTGTGAATGTTCGGGGTCACTTTGGTCTTCAGCCTGGCATGTTCATGCCTGGCATGTTCATAACCTTTCATGTGTTGGTGCGCCTTAAAACCCAATTCAATTCAATTCAATTCCATACGAATCCACACGAATTCACCGGTTTTAGAATACACCGGTTTTACAGATGTTGACCGTCTCCAGTTATTATGTATGCACACGATTTCTAATACATCTGCATTTATGATACTTATAAGTTATAAAATTATTGACCTTGTTATATACTAGATAAAGTGTTGAATGCATACCGTATTTATCATATTCGTATCCCCGTTTCACCATTTCTTTTGTGCCGTCGAATAATGTTTTCATGTAATGAAATAATTCAGCGGGAACCATCTTTTTTTAGTAACAGTGACATTGAGCTCGATCCAATACCAAGCTTCCTTTCTTTACAGCATATTTCATCTCAATATCTCATTCCTAACAAAAGTTATTGCCCTGAAACATTTTTTCTATTTTTAGAAACACTGACCTTGATCCCAGTGACCTCAAATGCAATTCCAAGCTTTCTTTCCGTACATGCTACATACACAGCAAGTTTCATCGCAATATCTTATTCCTAGCAAAAGTTAATGAGCGGAAATCATTTTACAGTTTTAGTACCATTGACCTTGACCTTCACTACAGTGACATCAAAGCGTCGCCTCAAAGGGCCATAACTCATGTAAGAATGATCAAATCAAAATCATTTTCTTCGAAAACATCTTCAGATCATACTTAGTCAGATTACAGCAATCCAGCTAAAAATAAGAATACAGCGATTCCGGATACTTTTAACTCTCTCTCTCTCTCTCTCTCTCTCTCTTGAAAAGCTGTAGAGCATAAAAAACATAATAGTGTGAACCATTAACCATTCAATTGGGTTATGACTTATCACAAGCTAAAATGCGAAATGCCTGTCACCTCCTTTGCCATAGGTAAACCTTATGGGTACTTTGGGCGCAAGCTAAAATGAGAAACGCCTATCCCATCCCGTTCCACAGGTAAACCTTATGGTTACTTTGGGCGCATAATATAAGCATATATCCTCGCTGGTATTGCACTGGGCAGTTTCGGCTAGCAGATTTCGGTATAATTACAGTCTCATCCCTAGTCAGGTGTGATATTATGTTTAAAAGGGACACATGGTAATCTTGATTTGTTTAAAACTCATGGCGTCCCGTTATTTCTTCCACTAATGAATAAATGAAAATCATTATTTATAATTTAAACAGTGAAGAACAATTATGTTAACATATTACTAATTGTTGAATATATTGCATCAATAATATATTAACAATTCTATCTATGATAGAATAACCATGATGCTCAATGGATACTTCAAGATTGCCGCGTGTCCCTTTAACAATTTCGAGAATTAATTTATTCGGTCCTGGCTGGGATAGAACGCACGACCTCTGGATTATTAAACCGAGGTCCCCGATTGTAATGAGTGCGTTCTTATGTTTCGGCACGTCACATAAATTAGTGTAGAGAAAGTGTTTCACAGTTGCCGTTTCACATTTATTTAATTAACTATACATTGATTCCTCCCCATTTATACAGCTTCTAATCATGATATGCATTTCTGTATGTAAGTATATGTGAAAACTGTTTATATATAAATATGATGCATATGAATGAATGAGTGAGTGAGTAAATGATTGAGTGAGTGAGCGAGTTAGCGAGTTAGCGAACGAAGAACGAACACGAACGAACGAACGAACGAAAGAATGAAAACCAACAAAATGGTTGTTATATGCCTTAAATTGTATTTGTATTATGTATGTGGCGTTAAATTATGTCACTCAGTATGGCAGCATGTGAAGACACATATATTTTATGATCATGGACTGTTTGTTACTGTATTTAAGAAATACAATATTCCCAGCGGGTTTATATTGTCCCAGATCAGTACCTGGTGGGCGGGACTTGAAGTTCATCGATACCAAGGGCCGAAGGTTCCAAACACCAGATTTTGATCTCGCACAATATAAACCCACTAGAAATATTTATATATATATATATATATATATATTTATGTAACATGGAGTTTTATGTATAATAAAACACATTTTGTCAAGAGATTGCACACAAACAAATTCTTAACATATACATTTTATGCCTATCTCTCAACATCAAACGAGAGGAATATCCACTTCATCTTAAATGTTGGAACGTAGCGTCGCTTAAAAACAACGCATTCCATTGTATTGTTGTTTTGCATCTGACGCTTAAAATAAAGTCTCAACGGTTACTTGTTTTCTGCCGTTTTAAAATGACGTCTTAACGGTTGACGTACGTGACATCAGAGGTTTATTATATAGCTTTTTGTTAGACCACTCCCAATAACAAATTAACATTGAGTATTTTAATAAACCATGTTAGATATATATATTCAATAAACGGGCCTTTGATTATGGTTTCAAAATAAAGAGTAAAGTCGGTCTATACCAGCGGATCATCGCGACATTGCTCTAAATAAGAAGCTATTTGGAAACGCAGTATGCCATATTATTGCAGCATGCCATTTAGATGACTGACTGTAGCCGCTTATATGGATTACTGCTGCAGTATGGCATACTGCGTCCAAGGTGTAACGCAGTGCTACATGTGTACATTTTCACATGGCAAAGTGCAGCAGTACTTTGTTAATTTTGAGATTATGGTAATAAAAACTCTTATTAAATTATCAAAATAAATCAATCTGATAGACCTATATATATATATAAATGAACATGGTTCATTATTTCGTGTAATAACATATAAAACAGCTACCACCTGCAAAATTTCTTCTCCCTGTGGAAATCTGAAAACTTATTTAAAACTATGTTAAATTGCAGAACTTGCAATAGTAGAATGAATAAAAAAGCATTTTCTTGGTAATTTAATTGTTTTGTTTGATTTAACCAGCATTATTTTGTTCGTTAATTTTGTTGTTTGTTTAGTTAGATACGCACTATGCCAAGTGGAGTTTTTTTCCACAAGGCATACTTCAAAGCTACATGAAGTCTTCGAGTCCGCCTACTATTGGGCTAGCTGTTACAACCTATACTATCTTAAATAATTTAAACTATTAAGTACAAATCGATTGGATGTCAACACATTGCTAAGGAAAACAGACATTTATTGCGATATACGTATTCTGGGTCAGTTCGGTGAAGATTGGGATGAAGTTAATTAATCTAGGTAGTGAAATCAGATTAAATATCCGTTCGAAGAAGCTTTCGAAATTACAATTTCATAAGCCTTAAGCCTAGAAATGTAATTGTTAAATTCGGGTCAACTGACCTTTCACAGAACAAAACTCAGACACACTTGCTTTTATACACCCACACACGAAGTTTGAGAGGTGTTATACTGAAGTCATGACGGGCGGTCTGTTGGTCAGTCGGTTGGTCGGTATATCTGTTGCAGCAATTTTGTGGAGCGAACTACTTCAACAGTTTTCGAGATATTGGTTTTAAACTTGGTATACCCTGGGATGAAAACTGACTACCAACATGTAATGACAAACATAACAAACTGAAACAAAAAGGTTAACGTAACGTATATTTTGGTGAGAGTAGGTCATAAGTAGTATAGAGTATGAGGGTACCAGGGCAGTTTACCACTCGCAATAGGCAAACAAGCAATTATCAAGTTATCTCCGGCTGTCCTTAATGCAAAGATGCAAACGCCAAATGGCGATTGTATACTTGCTACCAGACGCCCCTAGAATTATATAAACTGCTTGATTACTCCGCTCGGAAAAAAACTTCGCTTGTACCCCGTGTGCATCTCTGTTGAAAGTACGTATACATATGAAAAATGTTCGCTGGAAGTCATTGTTGGCTTGCCATATGGCTTGTACTTGCAACTTCTGGGATCACTTGATAAGCGATTAACGTTGTCTGTTGATACAGGTTTGCTGCAATAATCATAACAATGTTCATACTAACAATCATAATAACACGCCAGATAATATTGTACATATTCTATACGTAATACTATTATACATAATAATTATATGGACAATCATAGCCCAGCAAGAGCAATATTATCTCTATTTCTTCTATTTCCCCGTACACGGATTACGTCCTTTGGACAAACAATGTCAACACGTATCATTCTCCGTGCCATAGAGTGCCCGTGGCATTTCTGACGTGTGCATCTCTGTTGAAATTACGTATACATGTGAAACCCTTACGCTGGAAATCATTGTTGGCTTGCCATGGCTTGTACTTGCAACTTCTGTCTGGGCACACTTGATAAGCGAGTAACGTTGTGTGTTGATACAGGTTTGCTGCAATAATCATAACAATGGTCTTACTAACAATTATAATAACACGCCAGATAAAACTGTATAAATTCTATACGTAATACTATTATAAATAGTTATCATATATATAAACGCATTTTGGGCCCGCAATATGCACAAAATTACCCTACAATAAAGCTCTCTAGAAATGAGCCTTATCAGAAATGCGGTTCGATACGCCAAATTTAGGTCATGTGACCGGGCCAAAAATGCATATCCATATTGGCCTGGCCAATAACCGGTCACATGATCGTTACGAGTATTGGCGATTGCTTTATATAGAATTGCTTTCTATAGAATTGCTAACACTATTATGGAAAAAATGGAACGGTACCGGTTTCCGACCTTCCACCCGGCTGCGCCCCTGATTTTCTTTCCTGTTTACGATGACATAACGAACGTTACATGACGTCACTTTTTAAACCATAACGTCACAACGAATGTAAATAAACAGCGGATTCACACAGATACTCAGTAAAGGTAAACACTTTATCTTAATATTACAATCGTAACGCTTGATTATGTGTACAGTATGTCATATTATTTTAAAAAGCTTAAGATTAACCGATATTTAAACCTTTTTCCGCTGGTAAAATGGTGCACTCTGACGAGTTTTGGGAGACACTTTTGGGGATAAAATGAGCATAGCCTATCAGGAAAAAGGTTTTGTCTGGGTTTGTAGTGTCTAAAAGCAGTTACGACACTTTCTTTTTTTAGAAAACGTAACAATCCAGGCCTATATCTATTTGGAAATGTGTGATTTGGCTCACCGGTTCAACTGAAATTAATTTAATTCACATTATATAGGCCTATATGATAAAAATAACATTGTAACGGTTTAATAAAGAGAAAATGCGTATATATATGAGAAAATGCGTATATATATTATAAAAAGATTAAAATATGGGTGATGCGTTATTGCCCGTCATACCGGCTCTCGACCAATATCGGCCCTCAGGCAAAAGCCTTCGGGCCGATATAGGGGTCTCAGGCCGATATGACGGGCAATAACGCATCACCCATGTATTAATCTCTAATGATCATATGGACAATCATAGTGCAGCAAAAGCAATATTATATTTCGTCTATTTAACCGTACACGGATTACGTCACTTGGACAAACAATGCCAACACGTATCATTATCCGTGGACAATCAGAGCTCAGCAAGAAGAGCAACGTTATCTATATTTCTTATATTTCCCCATACACGGATTACGTACCTTTGACAAACAATGTCAACGTGTATTATTCTCCGTGCCATAGAGTGCCAGTGGCATTTCTGACGAGTGTGTCTCTGTTGAAAGTACGTATACATATTAAAACCTTATGCTGGAAGTCATTATTGGCTAGCCATGGCTTGTACATGCAACTTCTGGGCTCTCTTGATAAGGGATTAACGTTGTGTGTTGATACAGCTTTTCTGCAATAATCATAACAATGGTCATAATAACAATCATAATAACACGCCAGAGAATATTGTACATATTCTACACGTAATACTATTATAATTAATAAGCACATGGACAATCAGAGCCCAGCAATAGCAACGTTATGTCTATCTCCTCTATTTCTCCGTACACGGATTACGTCACTTGGACAAAACATGTCAACAATCATTCTCCGTGCCATAGAGTCCCAGTTACATTTCTGATGTGTGCATCTCTGTTGAAAGTACTTATACATTTGAAAAACTTACGCTGGAAGTCATTGTTGGCTTGCCATGGCTTGTACATGTAACTTCTGGGCTCACTTGATAAGCGATTAACGGTGTCTGTTGATACACGGTTTCTGCAATAATCATAAAAATGGCCATACTAACAATCATAACAACACGCCAGATAATATTGTACATATTCTATACGTAATACTATTATGAATAATAATCATATGGACAATCAGAGCGCAGCAAGGGCAACGTTATCTTCAATTTCCCCGTACACGGATTACGTTTCTTGGAAAACAATGTCAACACGTATCATTCTCCGTGTCATTGTTTATCAGTGGCGTTTCTGACGTGTGCATCTGTTGAAAGAACGCAACTTACGCTGGAAGTCATTGTTGGCTTGCCATGGCTTGTACATGTTACTTCTGGGCACACTTGATTAAGTGATTAACGTTGAGTGTTGATACAGGTTTCCTGCAATATTTATAGCAATGGTCATGCTAATAATCATAATAACATGCAAGATAATATTGTACATATTCTGTACGTAATACTATTATAAATAATAATTACGTATATGGACAATTAGACCACAGATTATGTTCCTTGGACAAACAATGTCAGCACGTATCATTCTCCGTACCATAGAGTGCCAGAGGCATTTCTGACGTGTGCATCTCTGTTGAAAGTACGTTAAATATGAAAAATGTACGCTGGCAGTCATTGTAGATCTTTCTCTAAATTCTACCGCCGCAACGAGGGCCTGCTGGAAAAGTCAACACCAACCTTAAGACACTTCTGCGACTAGGCATATCACAACCCTCATTTTATGGAGATGTGGTCTATAAACTTCGAAAGTTAAAGGGGTCTGACGGGTTTCCTGACCGCTTTACACATTTAATCAGGAAGTTCGTCAGAAAAGGATATAACCCTTTGGTTTTACAGCGCACTGCATGTTTAGTGATTGACCCCTCTACAGTCAGTCATTACGCTTCACTTTTCACTTGTGCGATGACTGGACTACCTCTTGGGACTCTATGATTGTACCTACTGAAACCCCAACTAAGGGAGGTGGGTGCATGATCTTTCGTCCCTCGGGTTTTCTGGCCGTACCCTAGATTGGTTTTCTCTTTAGCTGGAACTACTATGGTTGTTCAGTACTATTCTGTATACATCCTGAGATGTTTTATTATTTTGTATGTGTTTCTTTAGTTAGTTTCTCAGGATGTGAATTTTATTGTTAGAGAATTCCTTTTGATGGGATGTAGTTTTGTTTACACTGTCTTGTCTATTTGGGCGCTGAAGACAGGATAATAGCGAGGATTGTGCGCATATAAAATCGATTCAAGCTAACCAGTGGGCCTTATTGCCTACTGACCGTTCCAAGTCGGTAACCCTGTCTTCACCACCCTTTCTGTTGACTTTCGTCCTTGAAAGCTGCTTTTCCTGTTTGATATTTATATTTTTATTTATTGATTCTGTTATTTTAACAATTTAAACATGTTCATATAAACAATATAAATGCAATTAAACATCTATTGTCTTATCTATCAGTATTACAAATAAATATCGCTACATTGGACTTACTTTCTGTACAAGGAAACAGCATTTATAAAACTATTTTCTCATGTTCAGTTGAGGCAATATGAATGCATTTAAACATATTTGTCTTGGCTCAACAGTATTGCACATATTATTTCTGTGTTGCACCTACACTATTGGCTTTGCAATGAAACAACATAGTTTTATTGATACTGTATCACATCAAGTTTAACATTGTTAATAGCTGCAATATCAATGCAAATAAACAGATTTCTTTTGTCTTTCCGCATCGCATGTAAGTATTGCTGTTGAAATTATAATATTGGCCTTATAAGGAATCAACATAGGTTTATTCATACTGGTATTATAACCATTTTAACATTTTCAAATGTTTTTGTCCAACAGCATCACTTATATATGTATATATAGCACCTACTGAAACCCCGGCGAAGGGAGGTAGGTACATGACCTTTCGTCCCTCGGGTTTTCTGGTCATTCCAAGATTGGTTTACTCTTCGGCTGTCGTACAATTCTGGATACATCCTGAGCTGTTTCTTATTTTGTACTTAATATAGCTTTATAACAACATCTTGGAGTTTCTTTTGTTAGTTTCTCTGGATGTGCACTTTTTTGTTAGAAACTTCCTTTGATGGGATGTAGTTTTGTTTACACTGTCTTGTCTATTTGGGCGCTGAAGACAGGATAATAGCGAGGAATGTATTCACATAAAATCGACTCAAGGTACCCTGTAGGCCTTATTGCCTACTGACCGTTCCAAGTCGGTAACACTGTCTTCACCACCCGTTCTGTTGTATTTTGTCTTTTTCATTGTAAAATTAATTAAAAATTGCTCTTTGTTTGCAGTACTGTGCGGACCTACGATGCCATTGCGTTTGGACGCTGGGTTTGCATTTTTACAAGCAAACAGCATCATATTATTTAAAATTTACAACTGATACAATATTAAATGCAATTAAACATGCCTGTTTTTTTTTACCAGCATCACACATGAATGGAGCCTTTGCACTTCCACTATTGGCTTTACAGGGAAACAATAGTGTTCTATTGGCTTTACAGGGAAACAATAGTGTTATTGGCTATGCTACTATAACTAGGTTTACATTGTCAATTGATGTACTATGAACGCAATTTAACATTTAAGGAGAGGAATTCTATACGAGTTATTCTTTCGTAGCCATCCTTTTAACTATGTACTGTACACATATATATGTATAAAATGTTGAAATAAAACATGTTAAACTAATAAAACATTTTTCTTTTCCATCAACACCACAAATACGTACAACTTTACTGAACTTACATATATGTCTTTATAAGGAAACAGCACCATACATCATTTTAACATCTGAAATTGGGGCAATTGCAATTAAATATGGATATAAAAACCGAACAGGAAAAGTAGCATTCAAGGACGATAGTCAACCACACACACAGAAACAAAGAAGAACTACTGGTATATATAAAAATGAAACAAAGAACACCTTTAAAGATGAATAAAAGGCAAAATAAGACATCACAAACACGCAAGGGTTGACAATAGGGCTACCGCCTGGGAACGGTTAGAGGCAAAAAAGCCGCTGGGGGTTTAAACCAGGTTCTAGGGTGCACAAAACCTCACACTTACCTTACTGTCATCCTAATAAAACGGGACAGTGTAAATAAATAAAACCTCGTCTATTCTTTAACCAACAAGGCAGTATTAATAGGCAATATAAGTAAAACACAAAGATGTTCTTGTATATATAGATACAAAGAAACAACACAACAATAGCCTAGAAAGCCACAAAGAAGGTACTCAGTGACTTTGCAGAAGCCAGAGCAACAAGAGAACAAACCATTGAGGGCACGACAAGACAAGATTGCAGACAAACATCAAACGTCACCGTCCTTTTAGGCTTTAGATAGACGTCATCATACGGTCCACAGCCTGTCTGGTCATCGCACAATTAAAGAGGAAAGCATAGTGGCGAACTGTAAAACAAAAAAACAACAACAATAGCATAGAAAGCCACTTTGCAGAAGCCAGAGCAACAAGTGAACAAACCATTGAGGGCACGACAAGACAAGATTGCAGACACACATCAAACGTCACCATCCTTTTAGGCTTTAGATAGACGTCTTCATACGGTCCACAGCCTGTCTGGTCATCACACAATTAAAGAGGAAAGCAAAGTGGCGAACTGTAAATGGGCCCACCACCAACATTCTTATTTTTCTCTATCAGCATCACATAGATATATAGCTACTGAATTTACACTATTGGCTTTACAAGGACATGAAACAGGTTTTTGGTACTGCTATTTAAACCATTTTTACATTCTCATTTGGTGCAGTATGAATTCATTTAAATACCATTATTTTGTCCTTCAGTATTATAAATACATTTTGCTACAAAGAGCCTAAAATGTGGCTTTGCAAGGAAACAGTACTAGTATTGGTGCTGCCATTATATCAATTTAACAGTGTCAATTAATGCAATATGAATACATTCAAACAGCTTTATTTTTGTCCAGCAGCATCAAGTATAGTTCTTATTGCTAAATTATTCTACTGCAAACATCTACTGCATTTGTTAAATACCAAGGAGAGGAATTCTATACATTTTGTATTCTTTTGTTCCAATAATAGTATGTATTGTAATACATACGTTGTAAAAACGCTGAAAAAATGTTTAAACCGAACATTTGTTCTCGATGTATTGTGTTTATTATCTAGTAACTGAAATTAAAAAATAAAAAAAAAAAAAAAAAAAGAGTTGTATTGCTTAAATACTTTATATTTAAATTACCTGTTTTTACTTAATAAATCTAATTAAATGTGATGTTTATTTGTTATAACATACGTATTTTTTCTAAGCTGATTTTCTAAAGCCAGAATTCATTTAAATAATGTGATACCCACCACCAGTATCCATGGAGACAATAAACAGTCATTTAGATGTAGTTTACCTTAGTGCCTGTTTTAAAACCCTAATCCTTGTATTGCCAAACAGTCCACCGAGGCTTTAGAACCAGGTCACCCATAGCCAATATTTAAAGCCTTAGACATAACAACTTAGAAAAAAAAGTTGCTCATCAACAATAACAACAACAATTTAAATAGGACGCAAGCATTGCGTAAGAAACAGTACAATTCAAATAAATGTAATTATAGTTTACTTTTCTATGTGCTAAAAACTTCCTATTTCATTCTGTATCTTCTTTTAATTTCAATTCAAGTTCACAAATAAACAAAACAGTTTTATTCATACTGTTATTTTAGTCTTATAGCATTGCCAATTGATGCAAAATGATCGTATCTTTAAACAACTTTGGTTTAGTTCAGCAACATCAACAAGTACTATTTCTACATCAATCCTGCAATATAGGCTTTACACGGAAATATCAGAATGATATCAGTTCTGTCTGTTAATATAACAATGTCTACATGTTCATGATAACATTATGAATGCGATTAAATATCCATGTTCTCCTCTACCAGCATCACAAATAAATATTGCCACAGTGCACTTACAGTACCGGTTTTAGAAGGAAACATCATTTCTAAAACTATGTTCTCATTTTAAATTGAGGCAGAATGAGTGCATGCGCACATCGTTGTCTTTATCCATCAGCATTGCACATATTGTTCTACGCTGAACTTAACTATTGTCAACCCTTTTGTGTTTGTCTGTTTGCGTGTTGTTTCTGTGTTTTGTGGTTGACTGTCCTCCTTGAATGCTACTTTCCCTGTCCGATCTTTTTATATTTCTTTACACTGTTGATTTTACAAGGAAACAGTCTGATTTTATTGATACTGTTTACATGGCACAAGGTTAACACTGTCAATTGATGCAATATCAATGCAAATAAACATCTGTGATTTTGTCTAGAAGCATCACATAGAAATATAGCTATTTGACGTACGCCATTGGCTATTAAATATAGATATAACAAGAAATATCTTTAAAAAAAGATAGTCGGCGCGTTTGGGGAAGCACAATGTATAAGTGATTGCTAGTCATGAAGTGAAATAATTTTAATAGCGACAGTAAGGTATAGAGTAGAGCAATATAACGGTATTGCGATAAAAGTTGACACGGCAGTGCCAGTGTGGGAAATTTGAACAAAACAAGTTAGTGCCTTCCATTACGGAAGGCCTATTGTTAACATATTCAACGGGTCATAACCATGAAAACAAGAGGCCCATGAAGGCCTAAATCAATCTACTGGCGAAGTGTACTCGGTTAGAGATTGCTACATACCTTGTGGTTTCAAAAATGAAGATTTTCAAATGTATTTCCATATATTTCTATGTAAAACTTTTGACCCCCGGTGGGGGGCTTGTTCTGACCCCAGGGTCACCATTTGTACAACTTGGTAAAGGACCACTACATGATGCTACACGCAAAATATCGAAGCTGTAGCGATTGTGGTGTCAGAGAAGAAGATCCGGGCACCTTGAAAAATCACGTGTCTAGGAAATCACGGCGATATGTAATTTTTAATAGGGTTTCATTACCAGTTACCATGTAAAATTAACGCACTTTGCAAGAAAACAGAATAATTTACTTGCAATTTCAGCATTTCTATTCCTCTCTTCATCTTGTCCGGTCACAATTGAATAACAGCGTAACAAATCACCTAACGATATACCATTTATCAACAACTACACTCTATAAACAAATCTACTAGTTTACTTTGGCCTTGTAAGACAAATTTAGCCAATCAGCATTCAGTTTAATAAACACTGTATGCTTTCATAATTTCTGTATCACTTTCAACTCGAGTTTTGATAGGCTTACACAGACGCACCTCCTGCGAGGCCAAAAGCCAGCTTAAACGGCTGGCGTCGAAAAATCGAACAGGATATGCAGCATACAAGGACGACAGTCAACCACAAACACACGCAGAAACAAAGAACAAACTTAAAGATGAATAAAAGTTATTGTTTTTATAAGGGATCAACAAATGTTTATTTACATATTCTATAAACATTTTAACATTTTCATTTGAAGCAATATGAATGTACCTGTTTTGTCCATCAGCATTAAATAGGAATATAACTATTGGTCATACAATATTAGCTATTGGACTCATTAATGAAAAGGCAAACAGCATCAATACAACTATTTAACATTGTCAACTGATGCTTTATGAATGGATTTAAACAATATATTTGTCTATCGGAAGCCTATTAGCCTACACTATTGGCTTGCCAAGAAAACAGAATTGTTAATGATTCTGCTATTATAACTAGTTTACGTTGTCAATAATAACAACATGATTGCAAATACTTATTTTTTTCTTGTCTATCAACATCACAAATACGTACTATTGTAGTGAACTTACAGTATTGGCTTTGCAAGGAAACAGCATCAATATAGTATTTGAACATTTACAAGTAAGGCAATATAATTGAAATTAGACAAGTTTGTTTTTGTCTATCAGCATCACAAATACATATAGCTACTGAGTTGGCTTTACAAGGAATCATCATATGTTTATTTATACTGTTGTTTTTAATATTTTTTACATTATCATTTGATGCAATAGGAATGCATTTAAACACCTTTATTGTGTTCATCCGTATTACAAATACACATTGCTACATAGAGATTTCAATTTTGGTTTCATAAGGAAATAATAGTGGTCAATTTAACATTGCCAATGAAGCAATATTAATACTTTTAAACAGCTTTATTTTGTCCAGCCGCATCAACAAGTGTTCGTATTGCTAAATACGTCTGCCGCTGACATCAATTAAATGTGTTAAATTAATAAATCCAATGAAAAAAGTCATTTAATAAGAATAATGTTTACAGAACATACATATTTTTTCTAAGCTGATATTCTAAAGCCCGGGTTCATTCAGATAGTGAATATGTGATACATACCACCAGTTTACATGTAGTTTACCTTAGATCCTATATAACCTGCCAGTTGTAAAACTCTATTCTGTGTATCGCCAAACAGTCCATCAAGGCTTTAGAACCAGGTCACCCACAGCCAATATATAATCTTAGAAATAACAACTTAGAAAAATGGTTGCTCATCAACAATAGCACGGCAATTTAAACAGGACACATGCATTACGTAAGAAACAGTAAAATATAAGGCCAGGCCGTTTTTTATTTATGTTTAGCGTCCGCGTGCGCCTAGATGTTCACGTCATCAAAAAAACAACAGTTTGGATGTCAGAACTGTTTACGAAAAAAATGCCATGTACGCTCTCCGTGTCGATGACGAAAACAAAACTGCGACGATAACGCCGTAATTATGCGTCTCTACATGTTCAATCGGACAGGAGATTTCATAATAACACTATGAACATGATGCAAGCGTTCATTGATGCAGACTGGAATTGTACCATGTTGCTGCCATTTCTTTCTTTCGAATTTATTCGTTTTTCAACTTACACACACATTCTTTTGTTTTTATATAAAGTAAACAAGAGGTAAATGAGGTGCAGTGCTTATGGCTGTTCGCGTTAAAGAGAACGACAAAATCGTATTAGATTGGTATGCTATACAATTTAACTCGCACCAAACGTTCTCTTCACTGTTTGAAAATATCATAGCTGCAAGTGAAAACTCCACACCTGGGGCTAGGTTTAAACATCCCATTGATTTGAAATCCACAACTTGTTCAAAATGCCAAATTATCACAAGTTGTGACCATTGAAGTGGAGTGGGACTTGCTAGTGAAGGACACTCTTGAGTGTTTTAACTCGAGTTTTTTCGAATTGAAGCCAACACAAGATATTTCAAGTAACAAAAATGCAATCACAGAACTTTTCTAAATGCTTGTTTTCTAGTCAATTTTGTTATTGTTTTAACTTTTCTTTATTAAACTTAGTTTTATGAAAAGGTTGTGTTTATACTCTTTTAATACTTAGTATGTTGGGTTTGATCACAGGTTTTATATGCTTTATGTAAATGAACTAAGCTATAAATCCAAAATATTTGATCTCATTCATCCAATGATTTGATCTCACTTGCCAGAATATTATGTTTATGCATTATGAAACCCATCTAAGTATTATACTCAAAAGCAGTAAATAATACTTGAACATTCCAAGTACTAGAAGTTAATACTAATATGTGTTTTATTTTTGACAAAGACATTCGATGTATATATGAGTTTCCAAAATGCTTGTTTTCTTGTCAATTATGTTATTGTTTTAACTATCCTTGATTAAACTTAAGTTTTATGAGACATCTTCATAGTTTAAATAAAGGTTTTAAATGTTTTAAATCATGTTTTGTGATCATTTTTGCTGTAATAATGTTGATGTTTTTTAACAGAGTATGTGTGTTTTTTGAATAGGTAGCCAGGTTTTGCGATATAGAGTTGACGCAAAAACAAAAAGATTAAACGGCTTGGCCTAACTGTATTTAACTTTTCTAAGTGCTAAACACTTTAGCTTCTTTTGATTTCGTTTGCAATAGTTTCGTTTTTTCCTATTTTCATTCTCTGTCTTCTTTTAGTTTAATACAATAAATACTGATAAAGGTGATCCTTTGGGAGCAACAAACACAATTAAGAGAATAAAGCAGCAGACTCGGTTTTATTGAGTCTGTTCATGAGAAGTAATGAAAGAAGCAACACCTCTCACGCCCCCTAGCACCGGCTTAAGCGGTATTCTACTTCAAAGCCACCTAAGCTGGGCTCGTTGGTCCCAAAGGACAAGTAAAAATAACACTACTGATTCGTAGCACGGGGAGACTTTTTACAGCCGCCACACTGCACTAAACGAACGCTTGTGTGAATGTTAATAAATACTGATAAAGGTGATCCTTTGGGAGCAACAAACACAATTATGAGAATAAAGCAACAGACTCGGTTAGCTTTACAAAGAAACAAAGAAACAAAACAGTTTTATTCATACTGTTATTTTAACCGCTATAACATTGTCAAATGATGCACAATGATCGCATTTTTAAACAACTTTGTTCAGCAGCATCAACAAGTAATATGTCTACATCAATCCTGCAATATTGGCTTTACAAGGAAATAACTGAGTGATATCGATTCTGTATGTTAATATAACTAGTTTAACATTATCATATGTAAATTACGAATACAATTAAATATCTATATTATCATCTACCAACATCACAAATTAATATTGCTACATTGTGCTAATGATTCTGCTGTTATAACTATACTCAGCGGCATAAGAAAGTAGCCACTTTGAAAGTTTTACTATACACCCTATCCTCTTTATCAAGCAACATTCCCTTAATGATTCAACCTATTGAAAAACAAAGGACAACATGAGATTGGCAATGGAATGATAAAAACTTTGGTACCAAACATGGCATATTCATTTTGGAATTTGTCAATTAATTCTAAAAAGACTTTATACAATTAAATCTAAACAAAACTCAGTGGCTACTTTCTTATGCCGCTGAGTATATATTTACATTGTCAACTATAACAATACAAATGCAAATACATATTCGTTCATGCGTACTATTATATTGAAATTACAGTTATGGCTTTACAAGGAAGCAGCATCAATACATTATTTAAAATGAAGGCAATATAACTAAAAGTAAACGTCTTTTTTGTTGTCTCTCAGCATCATATATAAATATATCTACTGAACTTACACTATCGGCTTTACAAAGACACAACATATGTTTATTGATACTGCTATTTTAAACATTTTAACATTCTCATTTGTACAATATAAATGCAATTAAACATCTATGTGTTGTCTATCAACATCACAAATAAATATTGCCACATTCAACTTACAGTACTTGTTTTACAAGAAAACAGCATTAATAAAGCTATTTTCTCATTTTCAATTGAGGCAATATGAGTGCATGAAAACATCTTTGGCATTATCCATCAGCATAAATGTTTTGTTTTTTTTCTACGTCGAACTTTCTAGGTAAATAGTATATTGTCTTAAGAAGGAATCAACATAGATTTATTCATACCGTTTTATTACAACCACTTTAACATATTCAAATGTAACAATATGCAGGTAATTGTTTTGTTCAGCAGCATCAAATAGAAATAGCTGGATTATTGGATTTATAAGGATATCGACTATGTCTGCTAATATAATCAAAGTACCGAAGGTACTGAGACTTCGGTACTGAGAGCATGGTGACTATGATGTGTGCATCCATGTAATGGAAGGTTTCTTTCCAATCACGCATGATATGGATGGACTGAACATGTGTCAACTCTTCTTAATAACAATACATCATTGCATGTAATAATACAATACATCAATGCATTGTTTAATGTATCTGGAACTAGGGCGATTAAAATAAGATAAGGTAATGTATATACAGGAATAAAGAAGGGAACAAAAGGAATGATTGGTTATAATGAAAATTAATCTTCGAAACGCTTCATCATCTTCACAGGTGTTAAAGTGTATCAAAAAACATCACCAGTCGTCACTTATCAGAGTTTGAGTCATTAGAAATGAATATAGCGTCAAAAAGGTCAAGACAGCTAATTTTGCCAATTCAAGGGGAGGTAATGCATAGACCCTTTGACCAACATAGCTGAATTAAAATAGGAAACAACCTTGCATTGATATCGACCTACTATGCAAGTATGATTAAAATCAAATGAACACGAGTGTAGTCAGTAGAGTGTAGCTGAAAGACAGCCATATCCCCCGCTGCACAAAGATTTATAATATACAAATTTAAACATGGAATGTCACTGTAAAATGACAAATTCTCCCTGAAGCTTCCGTGTTCCAAAAAGTGTGACCTTCAACTAAAGGAACATATGTTTTAAATACAACTTGTAGTAGAGACATACAGACAACACATATACAAAACATAACTTATAAATCTTTGTGCTCATTTGATTTTAATCTCACAACGCGGAGTATCCCTGGTCTCGGGATACCGTTGCTATTTATTCTCACAACTCGGAATACCACTGGTCTCGGGATACCGTTGTAGTTTATTCTCACAACTCGGAGTACCACTGTTCTCGGGATACCGTTGTGATTTAATCTCACAACTCGGAGTGAAAATGATGTTCATACACAATTATTTCGTTGTTATATTGTTCAACCATGTATGTGAACGCTTCTGAGAATTTCACGATTCATATCACTAATTGTAATTTTTACGTGGATTTTTTTTTAAGTCGGCAAATCGTTCGTTGACAATAATCACCAAAGTCACGGTAAATTTCGTTTACTACCTTAGGCCTAAACAAAAAGTATTTTGTTTCCCGTCACCCAACCGAATCGCCGTTTTTACCCTCGACACAACAACTTTTACCCCTTCATTTTTGTGTTGCTTTGTTGTGTTTTGACCTTAACAGAATATAATTCAATAAGTTTGCATGTAATTTGAAAATTGTAATAAAAGGTAACATATTTGTGTTTATATCTACTCTTGTTGTGTAATGTATATCTCTCAATGCTGCAGTCATACATTCGAGTTCCGCTTGTTACGTATTTGCACATTGCATAATGTTTGACAGTTACTCACTAACGCGCGGCAGGACTGTGGTTCTACGAGTTTGTTTCAAAACAGATGAGGTCTACCTCTACTCTACCAAATTGACGCATAGATAAAAGTCGTAAAAATCCTTTAAAAAATCCCCCCACTCTCCACACACACACACACACACACACACACACACACAATTTGTTTTCCGACTTTAGTCTAAAAGGGAGTACATCATGGGTGTCTATAGGTGTCCGATTTAAAATTGACAAATATTAATATTTTATTCTACATGACCAAAACATAATGAGTCTATAAATCTTTTATTTGCAAAGAAATTCATTCTGCACAGTAATACGTGCTATCCTAGGTGACGCACCAGGGTTAATTTTAGCATATTACGTGCGAGTCCACCCTAGCTATATGGTGTTCTGAAACTTTAGACATTAACAAAATGGTTCTAGCTTAAGATTTTGATTGATAGTGTTTTCTATCGTGAACTGGAACAATTTTATAATTTAAGCTGTTTCTAGAAAAATTCTGATGTACCCCTTTTAAGACCATTACTATGAATTAAACAAACTTTTTTGCATAAAAAAAAATATAATTAGAATAAAAAAAATTGGGTTCAAAATTGGGTTCTGCTCAGATTCGAACCCATCCCGCTCGCTTTATAAGCCATAATTGTATGGAACTGCCGCTCTCCCAACTGAGCTAATAATCCTTTACAAATTTTGATGATCTATAAGGTATTTATTCTAAAACCGCAGTGTCCGAATTGACCCGGTCTATACCCAGTCAGATCTTGTTGATCGCCGACACGATCGGCACACGTATTCAGGATTATTTTACGACCGATACAGTTATTTTAACTTCATAGCAAGGGAGGTAAAGACTTCAGAATATTACACAGCGTACTTCCAAATAAGCTTAAATCTTATTCCAGAGAATAGGCAGCAACAACTTTTTACAAAGGATAGTAGCTTATGCGATAACCATTACTGACCAAACCTATTAAATATTATATAAAGACTATAAAGGCCATGTATATTTCTTAAATATATACATCCAAGAAAGATGGAAGATATGCGTTTGATGGTGTTGCAACAAGAGAAATAAATTATAAAATTAACTGGTTACAAAGCTCAATCACTATCCTAGGAGAACAATACAGCGTATGAATATAGTTTACGCAAGATCACGTGATGATCATGTGATGATGATGATTGATCTATTTATAGAACGCACATCTAAACGATGAAACAATAGATAAAATAGCTATATAAATAATATATAACTTAAACAATGTATCGAGGAAATTATTTGAAATTTCTAAATGACATTACCTTATTTGTATCCGCACTAGAGAAGAAGAAACACCTGTTAAAATATGGGTCTTCTTTTTCAGGCAATGCGTCGATTCATCAGTGAGGCTGTAGTTAGGATTCTGAAAAAACACGGTAACTATAGCTTGGTGAACAAGTTCACCATGCTAAAAATGAGATATAGGGTCCTATAGAAACCACAGCGTCCAATCGCAATGGCATCGTAGGTCCGCACTGTACTACAAACAAGGAGCAATATTTAATTAATTATACAATAAAAAAGACAAAATACAACAGAAAGGGTGGTGAAGAGGGTTACCGACTTGGAACGGTCAGTAGGCAAAAAAGCAAGCTTGAATCGATTTTATGTGTACACAATCCTCGCTATTATCCTGTCTTCAGCGCCCAAATAGACAAGACAGTGTAAACAAAACTACATCCCATCAAAAAGAATTCTCTAACAATAATGTCCATATCTAGAGGAAATAACAAAAGTAACAATAAGATGTTGTTGTAAAGCTATATAAAACAGAAAATAAGAAACAAACATCTCAGGATGCATCCAGAATTGTACTGAACAACCACAGCCAGCAGCTGCAGCCGAAGAGAAAACCAATCTAGGGTACGAACAGAAAACCCTTCCTGATTAATTTTGTAAAGTGGTCAAGAAGCCCGCTAGATCCCTTTAACTTCAGAAGTTCATAGACCACATATCCATAAAATAATGATTGTGATATTCCTAGTCGCAAAAGTGTTTTAAGGTTGGTGTTGTACTTCTCCAGTAGGTTTCCGTTGCGGCGGTAGAATTTTGAGAAAGATTTACGCAATTTGTGATAACGAAACCCCTGCTGAAGAAGTTTACTTGTAATAACTTGAGTTCGATCATTGAAGTCTATAACATCATTACAAGCTCTAGAAAAACGAATGAGCTGGGAGATATAAACCCCGTATGATGTAGAACATTCCCATCCAGGTGTGGATAGTTAATGATGTTAAAGTTGAAGTCATCTCTCTTATCATAGATTTTAGTATGTATGACATCTTTTGAAATCAGGAGATGACGATCGAGCAATGCTGCTTCAGTATCCGAACTGTTGGCTTTATTCAACGTGAGCTCTGGTGGATAAATGAGCAAAGAACGGATTATCAGTATTGAGTATGTCATCTAGATACCGAGATTTATTATTAAACGCATCAATAACTTCACTCTGGCTAACAGGTGACAAACTCAACATAAACATGTCTTTTATAGCAGTACAAAAACAAATCTGAAGGAAAGATAACGCTCCACAAACATCAGCACAAGTCCACACATTATAATTACCAACAGAGGCGTTTGTAAAGAAAGCCCTGACATTATTACAAGCTAGAAATATCCGTTTAATATTGTATTTTGATGCAATATGAATGCTATCTAAAATCTTTATTCTAAACTAGCAAAAATATGTAATACGTAATAGAATTTACAATATTGGGCTAAGATTGTATTAGCATTTATGTTTTTACAGAACCAGTTTAACATTATCAATTTATGCATTATGGGTGTTATTCAATATCTTTATTCTAGTCTAGTAACAACAAAAGTCAATATCTTTATTATAGTCTAGTAACAACAAAAGCATGTCTTTCTAGATGGAATAAATGAAATAGACAATATTGAGCTAATTGTAAGACAACATTTATTTTGGATATGTAAGAAGTTATGATGACATTGAAATTATTTTAACATTGTCCAATGTCTGAATATGAATATTAATCGACATATTTATTCAAGTCTAGAAACAACTAGAGCTGTCGCTTTAAAGGGCGACAAATATACCCTCGTTACCCCCACTCCGCACCCTACCGTTTGAGTAAAGATTGAGTGGAATAGAATTTTCATGATCAGGTAACGGTGGCCTTGACCTTTGACCTCCTGACCGTAAAATCAATAGGGGGCATCCACTCATCACAGGCAGTCTCATGAGATCTACTTTAGGGGGAGTTGAGTTACAGAGCAGACAGGGATTTCCATGGTCAGGTCATGAAGTTTCATAAGATTTGCTTCAGGGGGAGAGAAGTTATGGAGCAGACAAGGTTTTTCATTATCGGGTCCTGGTGACCTTGACCTTTGACTTACTGACCTCAAAATCAATAGGGGTAATTCTCTTACCACAGGCAGTTCATCTATGACGTTTCTTGAGATTTGCTTCAGGGGGGGAGGAGTTATGGTGCGGACAAGGTTTTTCATTATCGGATCCCGGTGATCTTTGACATACTGACCTCAAAATCAACAGGGTTCATTCTCCTGCCACAGGCAGTTCATCTATGAAGTTTCATGAGATTTGCTTAACGGGAGAGGAGTTATAGTGCGGACAAGGTTTTTCATTATTGGGTCCCGGTGACCTTGACTTTTGACCTACTGACCTCAAAATCAATAGGGTTTATTCTCCTACCACAGGCAGTTCACCTATGAAGTTTCATGAGATTTGCTGTAGGGGAAGAGGAGTTATGGAGGGGACAAGGTTTTTCATTATCTGGTCCCGGTGACCTTGCCCTACTGATCTCAAAGCCAATACGGGTCATCCTCTTACCACAGTCAGTTCACCATGAAGCAAATACATGAGATTTGCTTCAGCGGGAGATGAGTTATGGAGTGGATAAGTATTTTGATTATCGGCTCCATGTGACTTTGACCTAATGACCTCAAAATCAATAGGGTTCGTCCTCTCACCACGGGCAGTTAATCTGTGAAGTTTCATGAGATTTACTTCAGTCAGGGGGAGAGGAGTTATGGAGCAGACAATGTTGCGTCTACAAACAGACAGACGGACGGACGGACAGACTTTGTTTAGCGGAGGTATAATAAATTGATATCCTGCATAACGGAATTAACAATAATGGACTAAGAAAACAGCAACTTTATATTTACAAAAAGTTATGCTATTATGAAATCAATTATAAAATTGTCAATTGATGCAATATGAATGCTATTCAAAATATCGTCACTCAAGACTAGCAACGGCACATTGATATGTTGTTGCTAACATCGAGCTAAGAAAATAACAGATGTTTGTTATTATAAAAGGTTATGCTGTTTTGAAATCATTTTCAACCGAAGTACTAATGAAGGGATGTTCAAAATCATAATTGTAGTCTAGCAACAACAATAAAAATTGTTTGACAGGTTTTCCAGTATTGACTTCAAACGTTATATTCACGGCATGAAATTCAACATATTTACTCTGGTCTTGCAAAGACACGAATAGGAAATGCTACAAAGAAACTACTGTTAAAGGGACACACGGCAATCTTAAATAAGTTATCCAACATCAAAATTCAGTAGCACCTACATGTATTAATTACGTATCAATTTGACTATACAACTGAATTGCATATATTTTAATAAAAGGTACTATATTTGGCGTTTTATAATAGTTTCTTCGTTATTCTACCTCAGGTTTTAATCGATTAATGGCGCCATGTAACCAACAATAAGCAATATTCACAACATATTTGCTTTGAACAATTCTAATTGATGTTCAACAATAATTTGCAAGAAAATACACCGTGTAGAAATACCGATGACAATCAAGAAAATCAAGAAAACATTTATACCTTTTAAGTAAACGTTGTATAAGGTATTATACTATCATTTAATTGGAATTTAATGTCTAGTCTACCCAAATATTGTTTAACATAATTTATAATACTGACTTAAGAAACAGCATTTTAATACATGAGATGTTATGCTGTTGTGGAATCATTTTATCATTGTCGAATGCTGATGGAACAATTCAATGACATGTTATCTAAAGTGCGTTTTTCTAGTACAGCAACAACAAAATCAATAAGACCGGTCCAGTTTACATTACTACGTAAATGACGAAAACAGCATTTTTGTATTTAAAAAGAGGTATGCTGTTATGTTTATTTTCATTATCAATTGATGCAATATGAATGTTCTTCAAAACCGGTATACTTGTCTAGCAACTACAATATAATGTATTGGTAAATGGAATTTACAAGGTTGACCTAAGATACTAGCATTTTAACTGACAACGAGTTTTACTTTTTTAAGAACCACGTTAGATGTAATTATATGATGGATATTATTCAAACTAACATTCCTACCAGTGCTACAAAGTGCTGAGTTTAGTAGACAGCTTTTTTGTTTATAAGAAGGTATGCTTTTTTTTTGGAATAGATTTAACATTTAGCCTGGCAATTTATCTAATATGAATGTTATTCGCCAGCTTTATTCCAGTCTAGCAACAACAAAAATAAATATTGCTAGTCAGAAGTTACAACATTCCAGTCTAGCAACAACACCAATAAATACTACTAGACAGACGTTAGAACATTCCAGTCTAGCAACAACACAAATAAATATTGCTAGACAGAAGTTAGAACATTCCAGTCTAGCAACAACACAAATAAATATTGCTAGACAGAAGTTACAAAATTCAGTTTAAGACATCAGTATGTTTGTATCGTAATGACATACCCGTTTGTCAACTGAAGTCTGGCTCTAGGTTCAGTTTCGGCTGTTATCAATAAACAGCCAACTAAAGAAGTGTATATATTTACATGTATGATTTGACCTCATGGCGTCAGCTATTTGTGACCCTAAATTTGTGATGTTGATGACACGGCTTACGTCAATGGGTCTAACGCACAGTCAAACAATATTCATTATATATGTAAGAATGTATATTTTAATAAATATAACATTGATAGCATTCGTATTTATATCCCGCTATGTAACCTTGTGTTTCGTTTCGACAAGGGACATTAAGCATTGTGTTAAAGTATAACAATACATATTTGCCAATAGTAACGTTTAAACAAGGACGCTCGTAATTAGTAACACATTTCATAATCTTTTATTTTTCGTTTCGACATGAGACACAAACTAAGGTTATCGAAAACTCTAATTAATGAATGAATGGTGTTTTACGGCACGTTGACATATAAATAGGTCAGATTGTGCGCAAAAACTGATGAAAGATAAAGTAGCAATTAAAAATTAATGTAAATATATAAAGACAAAACTATTTACAAATAAAGGATCATATGGTTGCAATATAAACTGTATATGTAAATCAACAAATGCCCGTCAACGGGTATACAAATGCCCGTCAACGGGTATATAAATAAGTAAATCTATATAAGAACATGAAACATCGTGTCGTCGGAGGAGACAAATACTTTATTGAAAAGGCTTAGGAGAAAAAGAGAATCATTGAGTGGGAAATAACACATAACTCACTATAGTGATAGGGACTTGATGAAAACAGTGTGACGTGGTTATCAGTACCTGATAGAAATATTTGCGTAAGATAGTATCCTGTACGAAAAAACCCCAGACGAAAACCAGGCGTAAAGTAGACGGGTTTCAACTGTTTTTTAGGCGTAATGCTCTTTTTCCAAGCGTCAACGAGTAGAAGAAATATGACTTTAACGTCTCTTGATAGTCACACTATTCCCGTCTGTCACACATTCTACTCGTTTTGCAAGCCGATGAATAAGAGTGAACATCTGCTCGTCTCAACTGAAATCAATTCGTTTATTATATAGAACGAAAGGGGGAATTACAAGCCCTGGTTATATTGTAATAATTATTAGTGGAAATGATTTCTGAAACCCTGTCCTATTTTTTACAGAAATTGTAGTTGTAACCTCCTTTATTGAAATCATGCCTTATTCATATGGTTCCGATAGCGGATTCAGCTGAAATACAGAAAACATCAGACTGAATTACTTCCAATAAATGTCAAAGACACAACTGTCAACAATTGTCAAATATAGAGAACGGCGATGTAATTTAGAATCTAGAAATATATAATTGCAACGACTTACAACAATAAAATTAAAACATATCATTGAGTGCAATCAACATTGCATATACACAATTTTATAGATTTTTAGAATTGCATATGTCTGTCAATACAGAATGCATTATTCAGTAACAATGAAGATATGTTTATAAGCTGTGACATTTGCCTTTTACTTAATGACCATTACAGCCCGTACCGACATGTGCATATTTTATATTCGTATAAACTCCTACCCTATAAGGAATTAATAAAACATGAATGTCGGCGCTAACGATAGAAATTACACAAATAATTTGTAAATTTCCCTGGGTATGCCTGCCGTAACGACACCCTCCCCACCTCGGTTGGGGAACACATTGACAGGTGCACTACCTTCATGAAAGCTTCCACATTCAATTGCTAGTCTCTTCTTTAATCGCCTCCTCAAGATCTTTCTCTAGCAAGTGTTTCTACCAATGATTAATTTCCAACTCTATCTTGGAGAAAGTCTGTTGGCTCATTCCAGGTGAGTTCAGTGATGCTAACAGTTCATTTAGATGTGCTTGCCCATTACCGGTCAACAAGGTTCCACACACAGCCCGTACATTTATATCAAAACTAGAGTTTGTTTAAAACTAGAGTTTGTTTCTGTACATAGCTTTGTGCTTGTTTCAAATGTCAAATCCTCTTAACAAGCGGCACATGTTGCAGATATAACAGATGCTAGACCAAATGTACTTATTTCTGATGATAGCTGAAATGGGGATTTACCTGCAGCTGCTATATCACAAGCTTTCGCACAAAGGGCAGCATGGGTGCTTATGTCAGCAATCATTTTCTGTAGTGAACTAAGACACACCATCCTGTAGTTCCCATCTTCAGTTTTTAACTTTCTTTTTATGTTCCTTTTGAACCATTTTCCATTCACTCTATAGATTTCATAAAGTTTTTTCACTTTTTTGAATGCACATGCTTGCTTTCGTTCAATTTTCAGTCTAATAGGGTTGTTTTCATTTAACTTTGTCCTATATTCAAATTGTTTCCTACCACTACCGGCACGTTTATTTCTGGCCAAACTAAATTTGCCTGAAGCCAGGTCAAACCTGTTTTTTATCTTGTATTTTCGTCCCATGGTTAGAAATGTTGTAATGGCACTCCTAACACGCCATATGATAACTTTTAACATTTCTCAAAAAAAGCGTGCAAAGTGTGACAAGATGGGAGAGTATTTGACAGCTGGTTTATCGCTGTTTTAAAGCAATTTTCAATAATCTATATAAGATTTAAAATTCGATTTAATGCATTTCAAATAGAAATACATATATCTACCTCTCTGTGCAAAGATATCTTCCAGAAATAGAGAAAAACTCAATAAAAGACAAAATTTCACATTGTCAACAAAACCCTGCAGCCGAAGGACATCTAAGGGATGTTCTTACACACGCAAAGGTATGCTCATGTGGTAAAAAAAACATTATTTTAATATAGAAAGAAATTTTAACGCCTATAACATTATTAGGAAAGAAAAAATGTTCCATTTATTTAACTTTTTTAAAATATATCGATGTTTTGGCCTCAATAGTTTAGGTGCTTCGGTCCATTTGCGAGAAATTTGTTAACAAACACTTCGACATCTGAACTCAAATGCAAGTTTATGGCTAAAACAAGGGCTGAAAGTGGTTGATTACCTTAGGTAAGACCACATATAACATATTTCTTACTGATAAACGACCAATTATGTCTAGTTTATGTATATGTGCTTTTAGGGTCACAAAACTCGAAAGTTTTCAACGAAGCAAAATGGCTGTTCTCAATTTTAACAGGGCCAAACTTTCACGCCGAGTATTTATATTTAACTCTCTTTTTTTGCCATTTCTGTGCTAGGCCTGCACTTCAGTGACATGGATGCCTTTCATTCCAGGATTTTCTTTGTGTATTACTTCTTCTTAATGAGTTTGACTTTTTAGCATAAAGGGCGTCTGTTTTTACTAAAATGATGCTCAGATTTTATTGTTTAGTCCTACTTAAACCTTTTTGACAGACCCATTTTTACAACAGTTTTAATGTACAATCTTTATGTAGTTCTTTTAGACAATACTCCTCACAAAGCGGCAAAATACTTTCCTTAGTCGTACATTGCGTTCTGGCGCGCTATCGCATCCCACTTTCTAATTGTTTTCTGTCAAATGATTGAGTGAATTGTCTTTAATGTTTGAACGAAACACAAGCCCCCTTGTAGAGATAGAGGCCTGAATCAGCATCGATAGAGAACACAGTCCCAATAACACGAAATGAAAAAGAGAAAAAGAATCCTCCCATCTGACCCTGGCAGAAGAACTGGGCACTCCCACACAGCAAAGCATGTAGAACTAAGGAGTAATTGTTCATTTTATGTAAAACCACTCCCACTCTATAGCACCCCCAGCACCCTTAGGGATATTGTTTGTTTGAATTGTGTCTTACGACATTATCACATGTTAGGCCATATATGACGAACGATTTTTTGTGGTAGAGGCAGACCACCCACCTTTTCTTGGGAGGAACCACTACTTCTCACGCCATCTGTAAGAATCTACACTGTCTCACTTGGCAAGTCGAGCTCCCGGTGGGATTCGAACGTTTTAGAAGCAGCGCCTTTACTATCCCGGTCACGGAGGTACTTCGCCCCTAGTGGGAGGTTAAAAAAACTGTAATACCCACTTGTCCATCTACACATAGCTATATTTCAATCATATCCGAAAGTTTCAAGTCTGTACCCTTCAAAACAGGGAAGCAGGATAAAGCAAAAATCCGATATATACTAGCCAAGCTAGCAGGCTCGACGTCAGCTGTAAATGGGTGCATAAAATATAATAGAAAACGTCAAAATTTAAACAAGAGACCCAAGAGGGCATGTGGACGCTCTACCTGCTAAAGATAAAGTGTATGTATAAGGGGCCACAACTCTTTCAAAAATCATTCAACCGGAACATGGCGATGACATACGCAACTAAGCTTGGTACTGATCATCCCTGCCAAGTTTCGTTGAAATCCAGCCAGAGGTTCAGGAGAACTAGTCTGTACAAAGTTAGTGTATTAAAACCTTTAAAGGGCCATAACTCTGCCAAAAAACATTCAACCGAAACATGGCGATAATATGCACAACTGGACCTGAAACTGATCATCCTTAAACAATCGTTTAAATCCGGCCAGGGGTTCAGGAGTACTACACAAAGTTGGTATATTAAAATCTTTAAAGGGCCATAACTCCGCCAAAATCACCCAACCGGAACACGGTGACGATATGTACAACCAGGCTTGGTACTGATCATTTCTGCAAAGTTTCACTCAAGTACGGCCAAATGAAGGCCGTTTATTCTTAATGAGGCCAATATTTAGCATATTTCAGAAAAGCAAGGGCCATAACTCCGGTGTAAATGGTCCAATCTTGCTGGTTTTCAAAATATCCGAGCTTTCATTGATAGTAACTATCTGGTAAAGTCTGGTTAAGATCGGATAAATATGAAGGCCCTATCGTCTTAACGAGGTAAAATATAGCATTTTTAACTAAATCAAGGGTCATAACTCTCTTGTTACTAGTCCGATCTGGCTTGTTTTCGAACTCGTCCGAGCTTTCATTGATATTAACGATATTGACAGACGACTGACGACGGACAGCTCGCCACCCAGTAAAGAGGTAAGAACATTACATGCACACTTTTAACGTTTTTAATACAATGATCGATTTACTGTATGTTTTGTAAGGTCATACACATTTCAATTAAACAGCACGTGACCTGTTAATGGGACTATTTTGCGTCAAACGACTGTGGTGAAATGAGTAGAACACTTAGGTCTATGCACGTGTTTACGTTCCCGTGCGTCTAGACTGTAGGTATTATAACACTAATTATTTTCCCCATAAACACCAATGTTAAAGTGTCACATATTAATGATTTGCTGCAAATTCAACTCAAGTATGGATAATGCAGCAGTGTAATGTTTATTTTCCACTTGAAAAATCACCAGAAAAGGTGGGGTTACAAGACATGTAAGAAAGTTCTTGTTTGTTTACTAAACAGGTCAAGGATACAGCTGTTTTCATTGATTGACTGTTTTCATGATCCGGTAAAACTTATTAATACGCTTCTTATACATACAACCACAAAATCGAATAGAAATGGGCGGTTTTCCCCTACTTGCTCTCATTTTCGATTACAGTAACGGATTTAGAAAAACCAATAATCGACTGTAACCAATCATCAGTTACTCAGGCATTCTATTAATTTATGATGATCGATTATGAAAGTTGTTAATTAATTATCGCTACACTTTAATTTGTGTTGAACTCATTACCCAGGTGACAACTGTTATAAAATACTCGTGAAAATGAGCAAATACACACTAAAATCATTGTTTTACCAATTATATTTATTCTAATTATTTATTTTAAATAACAATGTCATAGTACACAAGACAGGAAAGAGTACATACTAAAATATAATTATTCCAATGTTGAAGGCCTGGAACACAGGTTAACATGCACATGTCATACGTCATTGACTAACCGATTGTAATCGAGACATCACTACCACAGGAAGGAAAGTTGTTTTGAATCTTAAAAAAATATAATAATAATTGAAAAATCTTCTCTCCCTCCCCACACTCCCAATCCTAAAATATATCTAATAAATGACATCCCTACCCGCTCTCTCATGTAACAGATATGTTCATATTTCCCCGTTTATTTAAAAAAAATATATATATATTTATTCAGATATATATATTTTTGTTAACGTCCAAACCACGTTCATTCACCCTGTGATCACTACCATTAATCCACTGCATTTTCGTGTTCTATATCTTTGATTTTATGTTGACATCTTTTGTGAGTGCTGGAATGCGTTTAATAAAGGTATCTAATGTGTTTAAATACTCTTCCCGATGTTCCAATAAATGGGCAGCGTGACTGGATTTGTCCCATGACTTCATAATCACTGGAAACGAAAAGTTTTTTCTCCATGAATTTGCCATGGCTTCTATGACGTCATACTCCGACAAACGGTCGTTTTTGCAGCAGAAGAACAAGGTCGGTACTTGCAGAGGTTTCTTTTCAACCAAGTTCAAGAAATGGTCATATATCTTCACGGTTTGGTTATGCGTTGCCCAGAAATATGCGGACATCGCTAGAGGTATAACAGAACGTGCAAATGGGTTACTGGATAGTCCGGCCGCCACGCCCCGCGACATGCTCTGAAGGCTCCCGATTGCGAGACTATCAAATACCACGCCGCAAATCCTTTTCTGTGTCGATAAGTGCAATTCTGGTTTAGAGTACATTGTACCTAAACTGACCGTGAAGTTATAAGCACCCATGGAAAACGCATGCACCAGAAAATGGTCATAATGTGAGCATCTCTTGTCTAGATAGTGCAGAAGAACATCAGATAATTCGATGGAATTCTTCGGCCATGCAAAATGTTTTAAAACACTGTGCAGGTACAGAACATCGAACCCGTAGTCATGATACACGCTGCAATATTTCTTGACCGCATTTTCTGATGCATTATAAAACCCATACATCAGCACCAGGGTTCGGACCCTTTCGTGTGTGACCTTTTCCGTCTTTCTGATAATAAATGTGTCTTCGTATGTCATGCTAGAGAGTTAAGGATACTTTCCGGGCGTTGTTAAGCACTATGACAGATACCCGACGCTGGGCAGTGTTTGTCCAGGTTATTTTGCACAATGATTTTGCGCAATCTGAAATAAATGAATGTCAAATCTATTAAATGAACACATATGTAATCAGTCCTACTACAATAAGTTCTTGCAAATTACATAACGTTAAGTATAGTTGTATGCCTAAATGCATACATCTGAACGTCTAAATCACCATAATACGGTTTCGACAGTGTGTGTGTGCGTGCGTGCGTGCGCGTGTTGGGCCTGGAGGTGGTGGTTAAAAGTGTAGAATGGAAACATTGTGTGCCTAAGCATTTCAGAAAGCTTTTAACCTTCTCGCTTCTTAAATTCCTAGAGCATAACTCCTGAAGGTCTTTTTGACTCTGGACTGCCCTGGGTAGGCCTATTCTACTGTACGGTTTGAATATTTTTCTTTAAAAGTAGACCTAAAGAGAGGTTTCAGCCTCTACAATGACTTATTCATGTATTGGCGTTCATCAAAAAAGACATTCCAGCATCGTATATTTAAGATCAGAGATCTCTGATAATATGTAACCCAATGTGAGCATAGCTTACTTTTTTGAGTCACAAAAGGATGTGTTCGATCATGATATAAAGCATGTAAGAAACACTATCTTTACTCAAGTATCATTATAAACGATGTTAAATTTCACTGATTCTATAATTAAAAGAAGTTGTACGAGTTGAATATAAGATAAACCTGATATGCCCGAAACGTCCACCGTAAATGGAAAACAATAGATAATCTAACTACCTAATATACAAACATAATTGCAACTTAATTATTACCTATGTGCCAAAACAATTGCTTTCTTTTAACTATTTTGTTTCTGATTTTAGCTAAGTCTGAAAGACATCACGTGTTAATAAAAAAAATACGATGAACTTTTAATACTATTAGTGCCACAGATCTTACTGATTTATTTGTTGAAATACTCGCTCCCACATTCTGAACTAAATTTAGTTGAAAGCATTATATCTGGGCTAGTCACGAAAGGAACTCGAGCCGTTCATTCAAACTCAGACCCAAACGCCCAAATTTTTCGGTGCATAGAATTACCGAAATAGACCTATTTACCGAAATATACCGGAATATACCAGAATATACCGGAATAGACCGAAATATAAATAGACCGAAATATAAATTGTATAAGTGATATATTATAAGATATTGATAGAATACATTATTTAAAGTATTAGAAGACTAACGCTAATGTACTAATAATGATATATACTTTATAAAATATGTTTGTTTTTTAAATATTTATTAGTTTGTTTTATCCTCTGTACCTGTATATCCATGGTTTTATGAATATTGATAAAAAAATAAATTAAAATTTCATTTACGGATGATGTTGTTTGCATTATTGTTTGACCTATTTTACAGGTGTTTAATCATCCTAATAAATAAAAAAAAAAGTATCGTTTTATTTATTTATATTGTTAAAAGGGTCTTAGATATTGACCATTTTGAGATGTTCTTTCGAACAATATTGTTTGGTCCTTAAAAGGGCCTTTATAATGCATAAAGCATTTATTTCCTGGTAGATAATCAATATCTATGAATGACAGAGTCTGATGTCAAGATTCTCATGCCACCCTCTTTGGCTCCAGGATGAACCAAGTCTTCGTCATAATGGAGAGGGAACCTCAGCTTCTTCATGACATTGATGAGGTCTTCATGCATCTTTTCCCGCAGCCTCTTATTAACACTTCGTCGCACTTGATTGAAATGTGCGACAGTTGTGTTTCTGACATTTCCTCGCTCAACAATACAGATGGTAACCGGAACCAACATACCTTTTATTTGTTACACTCAAATAAAAAAATCTAAAGTCAGTCATTCTCTGGTGTATTCCGGTATATTTCGCTGAGTAATGTCACATAAACATATTTTCATTAATATATTAATTAAATAACTATACATTTACGCAGATTTAGATAATAAATATACTGAAGTGAAAAAGAAACGCAACTCGGGAATTTCCGCTATATATTGTATATACAGCACACTTAATTCCACATAATATTCCAAAGAAATCCTAAGATGTTTTGTAAACAAAAAGTTACAGTTAGTTAGAGAAAGGACACAACTGTGATGTTGTAGACGTTTTTATCACAGTCACTTTGTAACAAGAAATTCATAAATGTTGAAGTTCCTATTTGAAAAATTGATCCATGTCTGTACTGTATTTAACGTTAAGAGTTTGCAAAAGTTGGCATCCTAAATTTTCTCACATGCTTAAGCCAAACGAGAACTCTGTCAATAATGAAACTTTGAATGAACACAACTTGCTGTGTTATTTGTTGTTTTAGTATTTTTTTCCGAAAGGAAAGGTCTTACGTAGACATGTACCATTCGATTAACAAAAGCATATTGTACATACACTATATAGCGGAAATTCTCGAGTTGCGTTTCTTTTTCGCTTCAGTATAGTATATAAACAAGTCTATTTCGGTCATTCTCTGGTGTATTCCTGTATTTTTCGCTGATTAATGTCACAGAAACACATATTCATTAATATATTAATTAAATAACTATACATTTACGCTAATTATGATCATCAATAGTGTATTGAAAAGTCTATTTCGGTGTATTTCGGTAATGTTATGGTCTATTCCGGTCTTCCGGTAAATAGGTCTATTTCGGTAATTCTATGCACCCTTCAAATTGTTGACCTAATTAATCAATTCAGCACATGTTTGCGACGTAGAAACGTAGAACTTATTCGAATTATTAAATGACTTAATTTTACCTTAGAAGAGTGATGAACGTTCGCCAACAACCTGCTTGGTGCTGATCGTATGATCTAGGCCTAATTAATGACACTGGTTTGTTTACATTGGGAGGTCACGCGATTGGACAGGTTTACATGCCGGTCCCCTTTCTTTTTTTTCCAACTGGATTGCGTAGCAAATCCAGGCTTATAGTTTGGCGATTTCAGTCAGTGTGTGTGTGTGTGTGTGTGTGCGTGTGCGTGCCAGCGTCCGTACATCCGTCTACGCGTTTTTATGTTTTGGTTAAGTTTTGGTTAAAGTGTTTTTCCCCCCTCATTTCTCAATAACGAATAATCGGAAATCTTTGAAACGTGGCTCACATGTTCATTATCATGACACAATGTTACATCACATGAATCATAACTCTGTCATGTATTTTACCTCAATTATTTATCCCCCTTTTTTTAAGTTAGAATGTTGAATGCGCAATCCTATTGTAGTGCATAAAATAACGTCTACGAACGGCGAGACGATTTTTACGCAGCTAGGGTGCATCTATAAACGTCCATATGTAAAAACAAGAGAACCAAGAGGGCCTGTGGACGCTCTCCTGGCTAATATGGCTCTTATAACATCTACCGGCTTAAAGAGGCAGAATATATAGCATTTTTAACTAAATCAAGAGCCATAACTCCGCCGTTACTGGTCCGATCTGGCTGTTTTTCGAACTTGGCCAGTAGAGATAATAATTAAAAAAACAAACAAAAAAATAAAACATCAAAAAAAAAAATAAAAGAAAAAAAATAGTCAACAAATCTGGTAAAGTTTGGTAAAGATCAGATGAATGAAGGCCCTACCGCCTTAACAAGGCAAAATGTAGCATTTTAATGAAATTAAGGGCCATAACTCCGCTGTTACTGTCCGATCTGGCTGGTGTTCGAACTTGTCCGAGCTTTTATTGACATTAACAATCTGGTAAAGTTTGGTAAAGATCGGATGAAAAATGGAGGCCCGTCTTAACGAGGAAAAATGTAGCATTTTTAACTAAATCAAGGACCATAACTCCGCTGTTACTGGTCCGATCCGGATGGTTTTCGAACTTGTCCGAGCCTTCATTGACATTAACAATCTGGTAAAATTTGGTAAATATCGGATGAAAAATAAAGGCCCTATCGTCTTAACGATGCAAACTATAGCATTTTTAACTAAATCAAGGGCCATAACTCCGCTGTTACTGGTCCGATCTGGCTGGTATTCGAAGTTGTCCGAGCTATGATTGACATTAACAATCTGGTAAAGGTTGGTAAAGATCGGATAAACAAGAGGCCCAAGAGGGTCTGTGGACGCTCTACTGGCTAATATGGCTCTTAATTATAACAGCAATGAAGTGAGTGACTATCGTCTTAAAGAGGCAAAATATAGCATTTTTAACTAAATCAAGAGCCATAACTCCGCCATTACTGGTCCGATCTGGCTGGTTTTCGAACTTGGCTAGTAGAGATAATAGAAAGTAGTTTCATAGGAGTAGTCGCTACAAGTTTTCATTATATAACTCTATGTAAACAAATATGGCCGCTGGCAGCCATGTTTAACGTCGAATCAATAAAATTTTTGACAAAGATCAACGTCATATCATACTGATCATTTTAGAACAAGTCCCATATCAATATCAAGAGCAACATTCGTGTGAAGTTTCATGAAAATCCGTCAAGTAGTTTCAGAGGAGTAGTCGCTACAAGTTTTCATTATATAACTCTATGTAAACAAAGATGGCCGCTGGCAGCCATGTTTAATGTCAAATCAAAATAATTTTTGACAAAGATCAACGTCATATCATACTGATCATTTTAGAACGAGTCCCATATCAATATCTCTTATAGTTTTCAAGAAGTAGTCGCTACAAACTTGTATTTTGAAAATCTATTTTTAGCCATGGAGGCCATCTTGAATTTCCGGCCGATCTGAAATTTTGCTAGGATCAATTAGACATCAAGAGCAACATTCCTGTGAAGTTTCATGAAATTCCGTCGAGTAGTTACAGAGGAGTAGTCGTTACACAGTTTTACTAGATAACTCTATGTAAACAAAGGTGGCCGCTGACAGCCATGTTTAACATCGAATCAAAACGATTTTCGACAAGGACCAACATCATGACATGCTGATCATTTTAGAAAAATTCCCATATCAATATCACTTACAGTTTTCAAGAAGTATTCTCCATAAACTTGTTTTTTGAAAATCTATTTTTAGCCGTGGCGGCCATCTTGAATTTCCGGCCGACCTGAAGCTAGGATCAATTAGACATCAAGAGCAACATTCGTGTGAAGTTTCATGAAAATCCGTCAAGTAGTTTCAGAGGAGTAGTCGCTAAAAGTTTTCATTATATAACTCTATGTAAACAAAGATGGCCGCTGGCAGCCATGTTTAACGTCGAATCAATATAATTTTCGACAAGGATCAACATCATGTCATACTGATCATTGTAGGAAAAGACGCATATCAATATCACTTATAGTTTTCAAGAAGTAGTCGCTACAAACTTGTATTTTGAAAATTTATTTTTAACTGTGGCAGCCATCTTGAATTTTCGACCGACCTGAAATTTTGCTAGGATCATTTAGACATCAAGAGCAACATTCCTGTGAAGTTTCATGAAAATCCGTCAAGTAGTTTCAGAGAAGTAGTCGCTACAAGTTTTCATTATATAACTCTATGTAAACAAAGATGGCCACTGGCAGCCATGTTTAACGTCGAATCAAAATAATGTTTGACTCTGATAACCATCATATCATGCTGATCATTTAACAAAAAGTCCCATATCAATATCACTTATAGTTTTCAAGACGTAGTCGCTACAAACGTTTATTCTAAAAATCTATTTTTAGCTGTGGCGGCCATCTTGAATTTCTGGCCGATCTGAAATTTTGCTAGGATCAATTAGACATTAAGAGCAACATTCCTGTAAAGTTTCATGAAAATCCGCCAAGTAGTTTCAAAGGAGTAGTCGCTACAATTTTTTACTATTTAACTCTATGTAAACAAAGATGGCCGCTGGCAGCAATGTTTAACGTCGAATCAAAACGATTTTCGACAAGGAGCAACATCATGTCATGCTGATAATTTTAGAAAAAGTCCCATATCAATATCACTTATAGTTTTCAAGAAGAAGTCGCTACAAACTTGTATTTTGAAAATTTATTTTTAGCCGTGGCGGCCATCTTGAATTTCCGGCCGACCTGAAATTTTGCTGGGATCAATTAGACATCAAAAGCAACATTTCTGTGAAGTTTCATGAAAATCCGTCAAATAGTTTCAGAGGAGTAGTCGCTACAAGTTTTCATTATATAACTCTATGTAAACAAAGATGGCCGCTGGCAGCCATGTTTAACGTCGAATCAAAACGATTTTCGACAAGAACCAACATCATGTCATGCTGATCATTTTAGAAAAAGTCCCATATCAATATCACTTATAGTTGCAAGAAGTAGTCGCTACAAACTTGTTTTTTAAAAACCTATTTTTAGATTTGGCGGCCATCTTGGATTTCACATCGACATGAATTTTTGCTAGGATCAACTAGACTTCATGGGCAACATTTCTGTAAAGTTTCATGAAAATTCATTCAGTAGTTTCAGAGGAGTAGTCGCTACAAAAAAAGTTTACGGACAGACGGACAGACAGACGGACAGACAGACGGACGACGGACGCCGCACCACGGCATAAGCTCTGATCAGTCGAGCTAAAAAATGAAAAAAATCAACAACAAAAAAAATAAAAAAATAATAATAAAAAAATAAAAACTATAGAAATAATAAAAGAAAAAATAGTCAAAAAATCTGGTAAAGTTTGGTAAAGATCAGATGAAAAATGAAGGCCCTATCGCCTTAACAAGGCAAAATATAGCATATTTAACGAAATCAAGGGCCATAACTCCGATGTTATTGGTCCGATTTGGCTGGTTTTCGAACTTGTCCGAGCTTTCATGGACATTAACAATCTGGTAAAGTTTGGTAAAGATCAGATGAAAAATGAAGTTTTTTTGTAAAAAAAAAAGAAAAGAGTTTCGTGTGGGGAGAGGGGTGGGCCGGACGGTGGGGGCAACATAGCTATATGTGTAAGAATTGACCAAAACAACACAGAAAACAGAAATATGTAAAAAAACAAAAGAGTAGAGTTTCGAGGGAGGATGGTGGTGGGAGGAGAGGCGGCGGATGGGGGAGGGAGGGGGCAACATATATGTGTAAGAAGCTATGTGTAAGAATTGACCAAAACAACACAGAAATATGTATAAAAAAACGAGTTTCCATGGGGTGGTGGGGGGGGGGGCATTTGAGGAGGAGAGGCGTGGGGGAGGGGGGGCAACATATATGTGTAAGAAGCTACACAGAAATATGTAAAAAAAAAGAGTTTCAGTTAGGGAGGGAGGGGAGAGGCGGTATGAGGGGGCAACATATATGTGTAAGAAGTTATGTGTAAGAATTGACTAAAACAACACAAAAAAAAAGCAGAAAAAAACGTTTCGAGTGTTGCGGGGAGGGGAGGAACAACAGATATGTGTAAGAAGATATGTGTAAGAATTTACTAAAACAACACAGAAATATGTCAAACAAAAAAAAAGACGGGTATGGAGGGGGTTGGGGGGTTGCGGGAGTGGAAGGCAGGGGGAGAGGAGGGAGTCCATGCCCAAATATGGGTGAAGTATGAATAAGATGCATAATGCTATAAGAAATTTCAAACCAAAATTATAGATATATACATGCTTACATGCAAACCTAGATCTGCCTTTATTGCACATTTTATGGGCCATCACAATTTGGGTTCCAAGGGAGCCCTGAATTTGCAGAAGGCAAAATTACTTACGCAACCCTTTACAACATACTATAATGAAACCAATTCCCAAATTTAGTTCAGCTAGGACAAGAAATGTAAGAGATATAGACCTGTAAACACAGCTAACACGCAAAATTTGATGTGAAATAGACACATTTTAAGTGTTTGGGTTCCATGGGGCCCATGGTTTACAAGAACTAAAATTGCTTATGCAGCCCTTAAGATGAGGCTATAAGGAAGCCCATGGCCAAATTTGGTTGTGCTACGATAAGAAATGTAAGAGATACAGACGTGTAAACACAGCTTACACGCAAACCTTGATGTTGGACGCCGACGCCGACATGATTACATGAGCTAATAGTCGAGCTAAACATGTCAAAATCTATTCAGTGGTTCTCGAGAAGATTTTTTTAGGGTTTAACCACTTACGGTAATAGTGTCCAACTTGGAAGTCGTGCTGAGCTAATGTTAACAAATTTGAATACCAAAGAATTTAGAATCATCGATGTAAAGTTTGGTCAAAACTTGTTTCTGAGGAGAAGTCGCTTGAAGAAAATGGTTAACAATAGACGGACGAAGAGTGATCCCAAACATATCACATGTGGTTGAGAGCACCGCCCAGCGGGGCATATATGCCCGTCATTTCATTGTTGTAATTACTAGTATGCCTTACACCACATGCAGATCTATATATATATCACAAATATTTATGATTTATCGACATCTTAAATATAACATACAAACGTTGATATCATCATACCTATACACATATCATATATATATATCACACTATCATATGATATACCGATATCTCAAATCATACATATACACTTATATATATATTTATTGTATACTTTCATATTGTCCCGTTTAGTTTGCATTGAGCTCTCCACGTAAATCACGGTTTTATAGATGGATATTGTGTTAATAATATGATATTTGGGGCAAAACTTGGAAAAAATGAATAAAATCGTTGATTTCTGTAATACATTTAGTGTTACTAGGCTATAAATTAAAAAAATACTAAATGAGTTGTAAAAACTTAGTTTCTTACTGTTTTGCACAGGGAAAGGTACAGACATGTGCCAGAAAAAAGTCCTTTAGCATACGACGATATAAATTACTTTATTTTTGGGTCTAAAAAGGTGTTTTTCATAAAAAATCGCTGAAAAGTGGAATCATTTTGTAATAAGATGTTTGAACATAAACTTATCTAATGGAAGTGATAAAATGGTGCACAATTATATATACCAATGTTTCATTGTATCGTTAGTTAATGCGAACGTTCACATTGTGAGATTTTGGGGCAAAATGTTGAAAAAAATAATAAAATCGTTGATTTCTGTAATACAGTCGTAGTACAGGCCTTTAAGCTAAAGAAGTAGGGAAATGAATTATAAAATGATAATCTATGATGATTTTCCATAGAGCAAGATGCAAGGATGTGCCCCAAAAAAGTCATCAGGCGTATACTGTTGAAAAATGCATTATGTTCGGGTGGCAAAATATTTTTTCATAAAAGATGTATTTTGAACATACATAATTTACCTGAAGTGATATTTTCCTATATATGCATACATCCAAATGTTTTATAGTATCAGAAATTTAGTTAGATGCTCAATTTTCAGGCCTGTAACAAACAAAAGGTCCGTTAATAAATGTCTAGTTACAATGGTTGTCGTACGACCATGGATGGATCATGTTTACATCATTTGGAAATTTTATAATATAAAATAATATATAAAATAATGAAGGAAAAACATGATGTAATTACATACATATGTATTTATAACCTTTTGATACACATATTGTATAAACTTCATTGAATATGTGTTGGAAATATTGTTCAAGCAATCATTACAACAGGGTTTATAATCATTTAAATAGCATATATGGTAACTTATTTTAAAATGGTGCAATGTTTTATCTTTATGTGTGATAATTACATTTTAATGAAAAAGATCACCGGAAACTGAATGATAAGTTTTAAAAACACGTTCAAAGTAACTGTATGAAATTTTGCGCAATACGCATGTCGAAGTTGTAGGAGCTTTTGTTCAAATCACCTACTATTATTGCTTGTTTATGTAAGAAAAGAGTGATCAAATAACTAAAAATTTAATTTAAATGAATCTCAGTTTCTATAGAATTCACAGAGCTTACATTTTGACACTGCATACATTAGATTCCATGCTTTCTGCAAAAACCTGTTACACATTCAATGCTAGAAATACTTTGTTTTGGTTGTTCGTAATGTATATAACCTTTCATTAACATGCAATGCCCACACTTCCGAGAAGCAATTATTTGTTGAAAACACCAAGGTATATATGTTATTTAAAAGTTGATGATTGTGATGGAAGATTAGTGTGTTACTAGAGGGATACTCCATATATTTAGCTAACTATCAGACATCCCTTGTACGAAAATGTTTGGTACAAACTTTGCACAACTGATGGTTTCAGCTGTAGCACTAATATTACTATCCATCACTATTATTATTTTTCCAACTTTGTACGTTAATATAAAATTTGTGTTTTGGACTAAACGCCTCACACTCTATAAAAAGCTATATACATGTATTTACATATGCATACACGCTTGGTTACAAACAATAGGCCTCGCTAACCCAGTGGATATGGCCATGGCTTTGGAGTCACAGGCCTCTGCCCCAATTGGTTCGCTCCCGAGGCATGCATGATGGGAAACTTCATCCTGCATCTCAAATACTCTGCCCCGCATGGGTTCGCTCCTTTGCGGAGGCTTGTCTGATGGGAACCTTCACCCTTCATGGCATCTCCATCTGAAATTGCATTCCCAATATAACCTAATACGAGTTTTAATCCCAATTTATTCAGGTTTACAAATACAAATAGCATCTGTGACGTGCAAATTATTGATACACTCAATTATTGTTCTATTCAATTGAAAGTGTTATATTTTACGCATAACAAAACAGTTCATAGTATCACAGGGGTTAGGACATTTAATTATTCCAACATGCATCCTTTTATCCATTGCAAAAAAAGTAAAAATATATTTTACTCTAGACACATGAAAATCTTCTAGTCCACTATCCCTATCAATTATAAAAATTATCAATGTTTGAGTATACTTGTTTCCAACATGTCCGCAATGTGAGTATCGAATTCAATCTGGAAATAATGAAACTGGACGAGTACATATATAAGGCAAAATTTCATAACTTCCAACATATTGTTTATTTTGCTCAATTGATTTTTGAAAATCGGTTCATGTATATTTTGCTTTTTTTTCACCAAAGTCATAAAGCCTCGTATGTGTGTGGACTTATTTCTGATACAGTAGTGCACATGCGCAACACTTATAATTCGCCAAACTGATACAAGAAAATGATCTTTCTACTCTTTTTTTAGTTTATAACCAAGTACTTTGTGTATAAAAAGGGTGATTCTATGCAATTGTTAAGAAGTCGTCAAAAAAAAATATCACGGTTTGAACATTCTTCTTAATTTCAAATACAATGAAAAAACTTTGATATAATTATGTACATTGAATAGTGAAACATTTTGTGACATCATTGTATTTTTTGTTCAAGCTAAAACGATTTTAAAAATGATTCTGGTTTTCAGCGAATGTTGATGAAAAATGCATTGTTTCGCAAAAAAAGCATTTCCATTCATCATACCCTTGGATACTAACACATCGTTGCTCATAGCTTTGTGGGAAACCGTTAGAAATGATCTCTTAGCATTCGCAACAGCTCGATAAATTCCATAGAATCATATTTCGAATTTATGTAGAAGGTATCCATACTGGCTATGTCATACTAATATGGCGGCGCCCTAGAACCAGCAGATTCCCTCCAAAAGCCGTTAAAAGTCAAACCCAAAATTATCATCAGTTTTACAATGTCATTTGGCCGATAGATCTATATATATTTTATTTACATAAAATCGCTAATATAACCTTCATTTTTATTGTAGTTACAAAATTGCAATGTAGATCTTACATTTTACACGTGTGGCTAACGGCCATACTGTTTAGAATACAGCAACAGTGAACTATTTTCTGTCCCGTGGACTTCCGGATAACACAATGTTAAGATTTTCATCGAAACACATAGGTGTGATTCCAAATGTAGACCGAGTATTTTTTACAAATATCTCTTTTAGTTCATACATACTTCATTATTAAAGCCCAGTAATTTGATTGTATCACAACAATATTGGTGTTTTCTCTCCATTTCTGTTCCACGTTTTGACCCTGACCTCGCAATTTGAGCATCTTGTTCACTTCTGAAGTTCTGATATTATCAAACATATGTAATGTACGTTATATACACCATTTTTTCACTTCAATTATATTTGTTGAAATACTTATTTGCGATTCTTTTTCAGTGATTTTTGACGAAGGACAATTGTTTTAATTTAATTAGTGTCTTATCGATCTCTGATTCCGTGTTTCACATGAACATGGGTTTGGAAGAAGGTTTCCTCACTTTAAAATGAATATAGCTGAATATGCTGTGTTTTCAAGTCAAAATAAAATACCTACCATCATTTTTCTTAAAAGCATTAATTTTGAAGCAAACAGTTAAGGGTGTAAATACTGAATGAACAATATATGTATTAGATAGCTAAAAAACATGTTTATTATCTTTTTTATAGCAATAAATTAAAAAAATTGACTTAAGAGCAAAATCGTCGTAAGATGTTCCATAAAACGGGCCACTGTACTACGAATGTATCACAGAAATCAACGATTTTATTCATTTTTTTTCAACATTTTGCCCCAAAATTTCACAGTGTGAACTTTCACATTAACTTACGATACAATGAAACATTTGTATATATAATTGTGCACCATTTTATCACTTCCATTATATTAGTTTATGTTCAAACATCTTATTACAAAATGATTCCTGTTTTCAGCGATTTTTTTTTATGAAAAACACGTTTAGACCCAAAAATAAAGTATTTCAGATCGTCGTATGCTAAAGGACTTTTTTCTTGGACATCTCTGTATCCTTCTCTGTGCAAAACAGTAAGAAACTAATTGTTTATAGCTCATTTAGTATGTTTTCATTTATAGCCTAGTAACACCAAATGTATTACAGAAATCAACGATTTTATTAATTTTTTCCAAGTTTTGCCCCAAAATATCATATTATTAACCTCATATCCATCTGTAAAACCTTGATTTACATGGAGATGCAATTGAAAGAGCATTTCCGCACTATTAAATGATTCTTATTTGCTCAAATAATTTTATAAAAAATTATTCCAGTTTCCGGAGATTTTCTCTTAAAGACGCAACTTTTACTCCAAAATTTAGCATTTCCCACCATCTTTATCTTGAGGAGTTTTTTTCTGAAACTCATTACATGTCAGTGATTCTAAAAATTCTAAAATACTTTCTGTTGGAATTTGTTTGACCTTGACTCTTATTTTCGACTATAAGTACTGACCTATTTATCACACGCGTGAAATATAGGGTGAAAAATGTCATATTACGGAAATAACTGAATGGTTATCTTGCACTCGGAACTGCCTCGTCGGATTCCGTCACTCGGGATTCCGACTCGGAGAGTACTCGACGCCATTTTGAACTATATTCAAGAAACGACAACTCTGCAGTAGCGACCTTAGCCTCGGTCACCCGGCCCGCTTCTGATTTCTTCGTTACGCTATGCTACACGATCCAGAACCATAGTCTCGATCATCCAGACCTCTCGCGAGACTTCTCTCAAAGAAGTCCAAACGATGGTCTGGAGTAAAGCTTCTTTAAAATTGTTGACATCAAAACGAGGTGTGTACAAAAAAAAATCACCGGCCTCTGATTGGTCAACTTCAGTTTGTTATGGAAATCCGTGGGAATCACCCCCTACGTCACGACGGCTTCAAAAAATACGTGACGTTACGCGCAATGTTGTGCAATAAAATTACTCTAAACATAGTCAGCGGATCACAATTAATGCTAAAAATTAAATTTTAATCATCATTTGGTAAGCTTATATTATGTTTTTAGAGAAACTACAATAAAACGAAGTTTATTGTGTATTTAATACGGACGTACACACAACCCATTGGAACTAATTTTGCGCGTAACTCAACGTGCACTTTGATGTTGCAATCAAAATGACGTCACGTCGCAGTCAGTTTTGACGGTTGGCGCCGTCTATCGGTCAAAATGTTTAAAGAACAGTGAGTTCAGACGCTCGCTAGCGCTCGCAGTCAGCTTGAGTGTGTCTGGATGATAGAGACTACCAGAACCAGGGCCTGGGGAAAATAGGACGTTTAAAATCGCCCTCTCGTTCTGGGCGATTTTGGTGAGATTTTTAGAGATTCAACGAGACTTTCAAAAAACATATTTTTAAGTTAATTTAATAATAATTTCTTATTTTTAACTTATGATAAGCAGCAAGTGACGTTAAACAGTTTAACTGTTGCATCAACATTTGACGTTGTACTTGTTTTTACAACATGACGTCACGTAAACGTCGACTTCATGAGCGTGAAAAAACGCGCGAATATATTGTGCTAGTCGCTAGTGGGCGCTTCAATTGACCTAATCTGCCCAGACCGATATCTGCAAGTATAGACTGTGAGCTAGTAGGAGAACTTTGTAGGGTATGATTTTCTGAAAGAACATACAGTAAGTTTCAAAATGAGACATGTGTGCCATCTGAGCGTTGGGGCTTTAGTGAGTTTTGGGGGAAAACGTTGCGTTTTTAGACGAAAATCGCCGAAATCTGGAATTATTTTTTAGAAAAAGAATGGAATATATTAGAACCAATTTGAATTGATGGAATCTTTCTCGGAACGCATCTCTACGTGTCCCACCATATAATTTGTGGATCCGATGCTTAAATATTGAGATTTTGGGTAAAAATGTTAAAAAATTGAATAAAATCGCTGATTTCTGTAATACATTGGGGATATTTAACTAAAAAATAGAAAAATATCTAATACAATAGAAAAAAGAAATATTGCAACCTTTTTGGGCAGGATAAGGTCCAGTGATACAGTAGGAAAAAGTCCCAAACCGCATGATGTTTGGAAATGCCTTAATTTTGGGGCGAAAAATGTGTATTTTTGTCAAAAATCGCCGGAATCTGGAATTATTTTTTTAAAATTAGTTTGAACATAAACTTATCAAACTGAAGCAATAGAATGTCGCACAGCATACATATTCAAGTTTTTCCTGACACATTATATAACATATGTGCTCAAATATTGGCATTTTAGGGCAAAATGTTGGAAAAAATGACAAAAATCACTGATTTCTGTAATCCATTGGGTTATTGGGTTAAAATATAGAAACAAATTTAATACAATTCCGAACCGTATGATGCTTGAAAATGCCTTAATTTGTAGGCGAAAGATTTGTATTTTTGTCAAAAATCGACGGAATCTGGAATTATTTTTGAAAATAGTTTTAACATAAACTTATCAAATTGAAGTTATATAATGTTGCACAGCATACATATTCAAGTGGTTTCTTGCATCATATATAACATATCTGCTGAAATATGTTGGAAAAAAAGGACCAAAATCACTATTTCTGCAATCAAAGGAAGGTATGGGGTTAAAATCTAGAAAAATATATAATACTGGTACAATAGAAAATAGACTGTAAGCTAGTAGGAGTAACCCTCACCCCAAGGGGAATTTTGTACACCCTATTTTTCTGAAAGCTCATTATGTGTAGAGCATTTTGGAACATGTACGTGTACTAACTGGCGACTTGGACTTTATCACGTTACCTGTATTTCGAACATGATACATAGAGCTATATACAGTATACGTTATAAATAGAGAAATAGTGTTGAGCGACTCTCTGCGTACGGCCACTGGGCCGACCCACATATTTTGCGACACAACGGGACCGGTGGCCAGCTGTTGGCAAAGGTCCCCAGTACATGTGGCACTCGGTTGCTAGTCCATATTAAGAGAAAGGCTACCCGAGTTCGAGTCTCGAACATGGCACATAGAGCTATATACAGTTATATAGAAGGATATAGTGTTGAACAACCTTCGGCCGATGGCCGCTGGGCCGACACAGATTGGGTGACACAACGGGACTAGTGGGCAGCCATCGGCAAAGGTCCCGGCAACGCGTGGAATT